>JASCZW010007058.1:0-75282 GCA_034211315.2 Aedes japonicus | reverse complement strand
GATAGGACCTATTCTATTGTTGGTCAGAGTGGAATGAAGGCCAATGGAAAGTGAAAGTATAAGTTTACGCTTCCGTTTCATTGTACTCAATATTTGAGTACAATTGTATACCATCTCTTTTGCTCTCACGCAAATGTTACTAAATTTTCGTAAAAAGTGGATCTACTCAAAAATTGAGCTACACTTTTTAACGATCTTTCCGTGTGAGAAAAAGAGATAGCATACAATTTTACTAAAAAATTGAGTAAAATGAAACGGGAGTGTATTCCTTCTGTGTTGAACTGACAGATGTATAATTACATTTTTTGTTACATTAGTATCGTTCGCCGTGTGATAAATAGTGCATCAGGAAGGTGAACACGACGATATTACTAAAAATTAAAAAGACACTAACTAAGTTGTCCTGAGGCTGAAAATCTCCCTAATAAGAGCAGCTCCAGGAGCGTTGTAGTTCTAGATTCAATTTATATGTCAGTTATAAATTTTTTTCTTGGGAAAATATATAACAAACATACCCTCTCTTCAGCAGCAGTTCCAAATGTTGTTCTAAACCTAAAGACATGAATGTGTGTGTATAATTGGCGATAAATTTAGTTTGATTTGTCACGAAACAGGAAAAAACATTCAAAATGACTGACGAATGGTACGAATCTATCACCAGTGAATTTGAAGATACGACGGATTTGGATTTAATTTTTCAGCTGGTTGAGGGTAAGTATATGAAAATTTACTGTTAAGGTGTAACTCAACTAATTCATCAAAATAAAGAGAACGAATCCTCCATAGTTGTTGTCTAATTCGAGATTCACTTTCCATCACATAGAAAACTGCGAAGAGGCCAAGAAGCGGCAAGGCTCATTACCAGGTCGGCGTAATGTTCCACGGAACTTTGAGTTGGGGCACCGGATGATTATCGACCACTATTTCTCACCGACATCTATTTATCCCGATCATTTGTTCGAACGAAGATTCCGGATGCCAAAGGCCATGTTTTTGCGCGTGCTAGAAGGAGTGACTGCTCGTAATAATTACTTCCGTTTGAAAAGTAATGCTGCTGGAAAACCGGGATGGAGTGGTATGCAGAAATGCGCTGCAGCAATACGCCAACTAGCTTACGGAACTGCTTCAGACGCCTCTGATGATTATATTCAAATCGGAGAATCGACTGCGAACGAAGCACTTAAGGAATTCTGCCACACAATTGTAGAAATATATGGAGAATACTACATGCGATCACCAAACCAGCGTGACAAGCTTCGTCTGGCACAGGAGAATGCAGATCGAGGCTTCCCAGGAATGATAGGAAGCATTGACTGCATGCATTGGGAGTGGAAAAACTGCCCGGTATCTCTCAAAGGTAGGTATTGTGAAATGTGTTATCCATTGTAGTGGGGTATGTTTTATTCCGCATGAGGATCCTCTAAATAATAAATAATGAACATGGTTTGCGATATATCAAAGTTCGAGCTTTTACAAAACAAGTGCAATAGACGACATTTTGGGGATGAAACCTGGTTTTCCCGGGAAAGTGGCTATATTTAGATGGGTTCCGAAAGCTAGCTTGCGACAATTCAATCTTCAAAAGTTTACAAAACAAGTTCAACGGAGGACATTTTGAAGATTTTTGGCCGCCTTGAACGTTTTCGGGGTATTCCGGAAACCTAGTTCCCACGGAGAAGTAGCCACTACACAGCAAAAAGAGTTGTTGAATATGACATAGAATCAGATGCACATAGGTCATTCCATCGATTGTGTAATGTTAGGTTGTCTCGATGTACACAATAAAATGATGCACTGCTTCACGGAGAAAAACAGACCCATTTGAAACAACAAACTTGTTTTTTGACATCCAAACTAAAAAATTAGTTGTTGTAAATATCCGTTTTGTTGTTTTAAACCAACGATTTTGTTTTAAAACAAACAGACAGGTTGGTTGTTTCTATCTAAATATATGACCACAATACAACACAAATCATGGTTGTTCTAAACCTTAGAAGGGGTTTTATATTACCAAAACATAGGTTGCGTTGACTCAGAGAATGAAATTAAAATTTTAGATTGATTCAACCAAAGCGTTTGGGTCAATCAAACTGATGTTTTGTTTGAAGCAAAAACAACTAAAAATTTAGTTTGAAACAAACTATTTTTTGGGATAATTCATTTCTCGTCATTCGGTCCCGCTGCATGATTAAAGTCTTGTTCCAAGGTAAGATACAAGTATTACTGTTGTACCTTAGTAAATAATATGCAACGATGCATAGATTTCCCTTCATCTGACCATTTATAAGGACAACTACGTTAGTAGAAGCACAAATTACACCCGGAGGTGGCGTGCTCGGCATCTATGTGCACCAGAAGCACATTGTTGTTTGCCGATATGACGCTATGATATTTCAGTTTTTCGTCGATTCATCGATCTTTTTCTTTTCATTTTCATCCTTTTCGACCTTGATATTGAACGGAAGCAGAAACTCATCTTGCTAGCGGTCGTCACCATCGTCACCTCCGCCAGACCAGCCGCTCCACTAGCTCCTCTAGCAAGCGAAGATCATCCAGTACTACTTCCTCCAGATAATGCTGGTGGGTTTGAATTGCTTTCACCTTGTTTACTACCACCATCATTTCCTTTACTTCCTCCATTGCTCGAATTATCACCATTTTTTCGTCTGGTCCATATTCGCATCGTCGGACATGTTGTAGTCTTCTGTCTTGTCACTTGCATCCGATTCATTCGCAGTTGGAGTTTTTTCTCGTTTCACCAGCACCTGAGTCAAATCAACACCGCCGTGTACCGATTGAATCTGCAGTGTCGGTAAGATTGCACCTGCTTCCGATCATAACATCGGTTCTTCGGTAGAGGGCACCAGTTCAGGTGACATATGCGATTCACCACTCGACGAAATGTTGCTATCTTGGAATAAAACCTGAATGAAAAATAGTTGATGAATAAAATCGCCAGATACACCTGCGGATCCTATATACGTACCTATTGCAGACGAATATCTGTTCGTCTGAGAGCATTTTCAGTTTCCACAAATTTCGTCGTCATCTGCGGTTTCTCGTTGTCCCCGGTTGGCTTGGCTACCATCAACCCTGTAAAACAAAACCAATCCGTCACATACTAAATTCTATAAGCATCTTGCCGTAGCCCTTCCTCTGGCTCGGCCTCATCGTCAAAATTCACGCCACATTGTAGTCCTCGATGCTTTCCTTCTCCTTGGAAAAGCATCCCACCAAATGGAATCCCCTCGAGTCGAACTCCGTCATCACGTAGAACAGAAACGGATCCGTGTCGTAGTACAGTGTCTTGTGGTCCAGAAACAACTTTTCCAGCAAGCAGAGATTTTGCGCGTAGCTTTTGTTTTTCCTGCCGTCGATCTAGAACTTTTTGTATGCTTTCAGTAGATTTCGTTCCCCGGCGGATGTCGCAGATTGCAATGCTTTATATGCCGTTCGAGACATTTCCGACTCTTTCGGTATTTTAGACAAAATTCACAAATGTAGATGCAGGACATGGAACATATTTCCAGCTCCTTCGTTTAGTATATCCGGAGGTATATATACTCTTCTGATACCCATTCAGCGAGACGTTTGTTGACTATCGACAAAATAGAACAAAAACATTATCGAGCAAATCCACCCACTGCAAACCCTAATACTCACAGTCCACATAGTGCACGTAGTACCACACTGATTTGTCCGACGCATCTTTGATACTGATAATTTCCGCCACCGGCCAATCATTGGTACCGGTCATTCGTACTGGCTAGCGACATCCTTCCGTAAGCGAAGCCTGAAGGCAAAACAGGATCAAAACAAACTGCGTCGAAAGCCGTATGGAAGAATTGCTAGTTGTTGCCAATTGGAGCGCGGCATCGATCGCCAATGACTGGAAACACGAGCAACCACTTACCGT
Source organism: Aedes japonicus (assembly GCA_034211315.2). Taxonomy (NCBI): domain Eukaryota; kingdom Metazoa; phylum Arthropoda; class Insecta; order Diptera; family Culicidae; genus Aedes; species Aedes japonicus. The sequence continues at coordinate 71,366 of JASCZW010007058.1, read as the reverse complement.
CGAGTCGCAGATCGTTTGCACAGCTTCGTCCACTTCCATTCGGGGCAGAAATATTTTTGTTTTCGGATGCAACGGTATCATGACCGTGAGGGTTGATTTTGTTTTGACATAAAAAAAATAATTTCCGAAGATGGAAAAAAGAACAAGAACAAGTCTGGTAGTGTTGCGAGATTTAATTTTACATAACAACTAAATGCGATAAAGCATCAAAATCGTGTAATATTTAACATTTTTTGCGGAATTCTTTATGTGCATTGGTTTTCGTGAAATATTTATGTTTTTAATATGTGATTATTACATTCATGCAACTAATAATGTTTTTCTTATGTAATTTGAAGGCCGATGTAATATTCCACTAAGTGGATGTTTTTGTGCATCGTATTTCCTTGATTACATCAGTTTTTGATACGTTGATACGAATCAATTACGTTGATGTAATCAGGAATCGGAGCCAGTGTTTTTCAATCGATCAGCTGTTTTGGAATTATAGCATTTCTCTCGGCAGCATAATTAATCATCAATTAAAAAAAAGATTTGAGCAATAAAAAATGAAAAAAGTGCCACTATGTTATTAAGGCCTGTGCCAACAAATAATGTGTGATCAGCAATAAAAATTTAGAAATGAGCAATAAAAGATGAGAAAAGATCTTCGGATAATCTAATTGTGAGCGGTAAATCTGTCAAATAAAGCAACAGCTATTAGTATATGTGCCATAAAATATGGCTTAATTTCCGCCAAATGATGTAATTTGAGCACTAAACTACTCGCATATGTCTTTGAATTGTATAGGATTTTCCCGTAAAAATAGCAATATAAGTAATAAATAACGGAATAACCAAAATTAAAAAACTCAAATGTCCAAAGTAGTAGATACAGCAACCCATCTTTAAATTCAAAAATAATTTGGAATCGTGAAAACATTCCCATGAAATAATCAAAAACATTATTAAAAACTGAATAGGTTCCAGAGAGCAGAAAACAGATTCATGCATAAAATTGGAAATGAGCCATTAAAATTTATGATGTGTTTCAGGGCAAATTAATAATTTCCATATGGAAGTGGTCAAATAATGGAAGAGGTAAAATGTGCAATAGACAATGAAATTTTTGCAAATGGACTTATGAACGTGTAGAGGAAAGGCTTGTAAGATGGAACGACTTGTACAACAGCGCCACTTTTGACATTCGCTAATTCGCTATAACAACACTATCGCGCTGACAAGTGTTAACCTCATTTTTTACTATTCTTCAATTTTCATTTGCTTTTGGAGTGAATACACTCATTCGATTTGGCTCTATCAGGTTTCAATGTTCGAAAGTGTTGACATAATTAAAATAGCAATTATTTCTTTTACCTAGTGAGTGGAAATTTCCTATCGATATCAAAAGGTTAACATTTGTATTGGCTAGTATTTTTGGTGTATTTTTATGATCCAAAGGCATTTCCAAACAAATCGTAAAGTTAAACAATTTTTGATGTTTTGTGTTTATGGCGTCATGTTTGTAAAATGGAACACTGTTGAGCTTTTAAGATGGAACACATTTTTTTTCGTTTTAAAACATATGAATGATATTTTCTTTGTTTGGAAATGCCATGGAATTAACAATATATTTTTTAAAATTGCAATTTTCGATGGATTTCGGAAAAAGGCCATATTTTTTTTGATAACTATAAATAATCAGTTCCGTAGGCAAACTTGGAGCCTCTTAGTTCCTCTTTCGAATAATTTTCGAAAAAATAAAAACTATACATGTTACGAGCAAAAAACGAATCGTGTTCCATGTAACAAGCCATTTTTTGAAATTGTAATTTTCGGTGGATTTCGAAAATAGGCCATAATTTGTTTTTTGATTACTATAAATAATCAGTTCCCCTTGCGCTGAACTGGCCGGCTTGACGTGCCGCAAGGGCTCAGTAGGGATTCCAGGACCCGAAGCTAAGAGTCAGTTCCATTGTGGTTATATCATATCAATTATTTTTTCCAATATAGCAGCAGCACATCGATAATGTAGATATACTATTCTTTGTAATTTCAGGTCATCCAAGGAACTCCTAAGTATTTTTAAATATATTTTGTTTTTTCGGTGGTTATGATAATTTATCTAAGGTTAGTGTGCATGTGCGGGCCCGTCTACAATTGCAGCAGGATCAGAATCTGTAGATATGTGAATACAATTATAATTGGTATTATCATTTTAGACTATAACATCCCTTCGCTATTTTATATATATTCTATGCCATTTTCACTGAAAAAAATGTAGGAAGCATTTCCCTTATTCACCAAAAATATTTAATTTATAATCATTGCTTTCCTGTTTCCCATTGTCATTTGTAGATCCAGACCAATAAGAGTTATTGGTTTTTTTTTCTGGTTTTACTTAATCTACGTTTTTAGCAATATTCAATCTTATATAAAATTTATTTCTCCTAATTGTTTGCTATTTTCAGCTTTTCCAAGACTATTAGGATATCAAAACATATCTAATCTTTTTTCAGTTACAAACCAGTGGATAACAGATATATATTATACTTACGCTTATTATGTTTTTTGACTCTAACTGTGAAAAAAAATCTCAATAGATATTAATTTTATCGAAGCTGCAACAGCGGAAGTCTTTCGATGACCAACTAAGTTCCGGATATATATTATACTATAGTTTACTGGCTTGCTCGTATTTTTATTTTATATTATAACGTCAGATTTGTATTTTATTTAATGATATTAAATGATATGATATTATTGCATTTAAATTCATTTGATAAAAATTGCTATAGTACCTGTGAGACTCACTACAAAAAGTTTTTGTGATTCAAGGAAACGGAACAGCACTTCGAAATTTTTGGTTTACTATTCTTCATATGCTATATTATTTCAGATCATCCATTGATTGATATTCCAAGTATTGTAAAATATGTTTGAATCAATTTTTTCTCATAGCTACTATATTGTCTTAACTTTCAGGTTTACAAATGGAATTGTTACTATCATTCTTACATTTACTTACTATATTAAATATCATTATAATAATCATTCACTATATTTTTATCAGTTTAAAATTCACTATATTTTATATATTACTACATGACATTGAATATATATTGGGCAGGGAGGGAGCATCAGGGTATCATTCAAGCTGGAATTGGACAATGGAGTGGTATGACAACCGGCGTCTAGGAGGGAATAAACAGTATCATTTTCTTATCCTACCGATTCGATTGTGATGTTGCGAATTCTACTCCAACAGTTTCAGTGAGAGTGACGCGCCCTTCTTAACAAGCCATCCCGTAGAAAGCGTAATGAGTATTGCGAATTGGGTTATGCGATTTGTTGGATCGTATTGTTGGAAGGAGAATCTTATGTTCCCGCGGATTTCGCGTAAGTGTCTCTGCTTACGGGTCCGCCCCACCGTTTTTGGCCCTTCATACAGCGTTACTGTGAATGCAACTCGGTAACTCAATTTGATCTTGCTATTAAGTGGAGCTGCATACATGACAAGGTCGTAGAAGGGATGGTGGCTACCTTACATACATACATACATACATACTATAAATAATCAGTTCCTTCAGCAAAGTTGGAGCCTATTAGTTCTTCTTTCGAAAAATGTCTTTGGATCCGCTCAAAAATAAAAATTATTCATGTTACGAGCAATAACCTGATCGTGTTCCATCTTACAAGCCTTTCCTATACATTCCAAATAAGAGTTATTGAGCTTATACAATTGATATTTATATCAAATGATATGTTGAGTTTTCCAATAATCATAAGACTGTCGCTTGTATGGAAAAAAATATTGTTGGTGTGGAAGATCATTTAATGTGGTCACTACCTATAAATACGGTTGAAAAATATATCCAGGCCAAAGGAAAGTACAGAAATCAAATGTCCAGGTGCATAAATCAAAACAACAATCCGAAATAAAAAATTTGAACAATTTTATAATATAAAGCACCACTAAGAAAAAGACTACTCATTTGAATGGCTTGCATTTTTCAAAGCAGATTGGTAACAACGCTGGTAAAATCTTATTATTTTCGAACATAATTCGTCGTTCAAACGTCCTTGTACTTGATCCACTCATCCACCACACCGCGATTACACACAGTCAGAAGCCTGAAACATGTAAAACATCGCAACTTACTCTAATATTGGGCGGTTCCCGATGCAATCTCTGGGAAACAACAATTAGCCCTTTCGGATGATCGAAGTGCCGTTCGGATGAATTTGTCCTAAAGCACATCACAACTTTTTATGGCTCATTCCCAATTTTATGCATGCCTTTATTTTCTGCTCTCTGGAACCCATTTAGTGTTTAAATGGTGTTTTTGATTATTTCATGGAAAAGTTTTCACGATTCCAAATTATTTTTGAATTTAGAGATGGGTAACTGTATCTACTACCCAGGGCATTTGAGTTTTTTTATTGTGGTTATTCCGTTATTTATTGCTCATTTTACTATTTTTATGGGAAAATCCAATAAAATTTCAAGACATATGCGAGTAGTTTAGTGCTCAAATTACATCATTTGGCGGAAATTAAGCCATATTTAATTGCACATATACTAAAAGCTGTTGCTTTATTTGACAGATTTACCGCTCACAATTAGATTATCCGAAGATCTTTTCTCATCTTTTATTGCTCATTTCTAAATTTCTATTGCTGATCACACATTATTTGTTAGCACAGGCCTTAATAACTTAGTGGCACTTTTTTGTTTAATTGGTGCTTTTTCTGAATTACTAAGTGGAGGTTAATATTTTAGCCCATTTCTCTCCGGCACTGTTCAACATAGGATTTTCACGATCCAAGTGAAAATAAGGCTCGAGGCCTTAGAAAAGCTTTGCTTTTTGTTCTTTACTGAAATGTTAGCGATAAAATTCCATGGGACCTTTCTGTAAAATTTCCAAGAAGTCTGTGAAATTTCAAAACGTCCGGTGAACTTCCGTTTCATTCGTGTCAATAAATCCGTATACTTTCCGATAAATCCAAAGAATTTCTGAACAGAGCTTCTGAGAAGTTCGTAGAACTTACAATAATTTTGTAGCATTTCCGAGAAGAGCATAGAGAAATTCATAATACTTCCAGGACTTCCGTAGAACTTCTTTGAGAAATCTGAAATTCTGCAGACATTTCGGAAGTTTTAAAGATTTTTCGTCTCTTTGGATATGGAGAATATTGGAATATGGAGAAATTGTCGAAAAAAATTGAAAAACAAAGAAATAGGGAAATGATGGTCAGCGAGTTGAAGAAATATAACTTTAAGTGTTTGATAACAAACATTTCTTCATCAGCAATTTCAATGCGTAACAATTAATTTAATTTCGATTTCAGGCCAGTATCAAGGCAAAGAAGGGAAACCAACAGTGGTGCTTGAGGCGGTTGCGAGCTACAACTGTCACATATGGCACTGTTATTTCGGAACTCCAGGAAGCTGTAATGATATTAATATTGTCGATAATTCACCGTTATTGGATAAAATAATAAATGTAAGTATTCCTTTGTATCATGTTTCCTGATTAGAATCACGTTTCAGAATATTTTTGTATACTTACACAGGGCAACACGTTGGATCTTACATATGAGTCAGGATATGAGTTGAACGGAAAGAAGCGTGAGAGAGGTTATCTTCTTGAAGACGGAATTTACCCAGACTGGAGCTGTTTTGTCAAAACGATTTCACATCCGTCCAATGCTAAGGAACAATATTTTGCAAAATGCCAGGAATCTATTAGGAAAGATGTGGAGCGCTCATTCGGTGTTCTGACGAACATATGGCATATCATTAAACAGCCATGCCGATTATGGGATATTTCAACTATTATTTCAGTTATGCATACATGCATAATTTTGCACAATATGCGGATCGAATATACAGCTCAAAATGAAATTGAAGAAGACAACATGTATCCAGCTCCGCAACCAAACGAAAATGTGAAGAAAACTTTCACGGAGTATTGCACTGTTCGTTCAAAAATAAAAAAACGCTGAAGAAAGCATTGCTCTTCGAAAAGATTTGATGGATCATTTGTGGAATTTTCGTGGCGAACAACAATAAAACCGATCCATGCGCGGTGGTGTGCTACATTTAAAACAGTATTTCAGAATCGGAATTGATTTTAAAATTGCAATTGCTCTTGGAATTGTCCTTCATAACTTGTGTTCAATACGACAACTAAAGTATTATTATTATGGTATTTTTATAAGACCAGATCGCTTAATGTTATCGTAGTGATGTAGTGAATAATAAATACTTCATTTAAACCGGAAAAATGGTATGGTAAAAATTATTTTGACCACCAAACATATTGTTTTATTGCAACGTTAGTAAAAAATTCTTCAATGAAGACAAATATAACATTAAATGAAAAAAGAAAGTTACTTGCAAAATGAGCTTATAAAAAATGTCGAATTCTCGTCTCAGTCGCTTTCGTAATCAGATACAATGAGCGAATTTGGGTCGAATGTTTCGTGGATCCCATCCGTAGTGTGCACCATCAGTGGAACTCGAACGCTCTTTGATGATAGTTCTTCAGCTCTAGCAGTCGATTGGCTGCTCGGTGTTGTGAAACCCACGCTAGTTGTTGCCAGCTCGATCATTTCATCAGAACTTATCTCCTGAGATTTAGCAACCGATGAACCGATATCGGTCGTAGGAGGTGAATCACACAAGCTCGAGCTGGATAAAAGTTCGTTCAAGATTTTTTGTTTCTCCAGATTCAAAATCTTCGCTGACACTTCGTCCAAATCGTTAAGGCTCGTTGTAATTATTTTAATGCGATTAGAGTGACGCATAATATCGTTTCTCTCTTTTGCTGCTCTAGAGAGTTGTTCCAAAACGATAATTTTGCGATTCTCGATTTCATCGCTCTCAGTTTACATTTGGCAGCTTTTTGACCAATTGGCCTCGTAGATGGAGTACCTGTTTCGGATACTGTAAAATAGTGGGAAAAATTGAGAATTGAATAAAATTTCGTTTTACAATAACAGATTATTCTTCAAATGCCAAACGAAAAATAATCTTAAGATGATCCAATTGATAATTTAATGCACCTGAAGCTTCTTCATATCTACATAGAGCTGGAATAAGGGTCTATAAACTTCTATATAGTATTCCACTAAAATCCCGTTTTTGATTTTTGTTTACCTTTTATTAGGTAAGAGCTCACATTTTCGACCTAACACTAGTTTTAGACTCATTCATATAAATCTAGCAACTTTTGTATATAAGGTCGAAAAATAGCATAGAAATCTTGTAAACGCCAATTTCTTCACCTTTGGTTAAGTCTTAAACCAGGTTTAACTGTATGGGTAAACCTGGTTTAAAATTTAAACGCAGGTGAAGAAATTGGGCCTAAGTCGAAAATGAGTGCTTTTCCCCTAATGCCGTTCTATGCATAACTGCGTAGAACCAACAATCAATATGTAACTAGCGATTTGAAATTGGTTCACTGTTGTTGAACCCCTTGGTCCGAATTACACCTTGAAGCCAGCACCTTGTTATACATATTTGTGCCTTTGTTTTGATTTGCTGTGTTATTTTGACAGAGTATTTGAGAGTGTGTTCATGTGAGTTCATTATAAGGGGTGCATTATTGAGCTTGGGACCGAGCTTGGGACGATGTTCTAGTACTGACTGAGCCAAGAAAAAAATCGTTTTTGTATGGGACCTACTGGTCTTAGAGTTAGTCTATGGTAGAACGGCAATATATAGCAGGTAAATAATAAAAACTCGTCAAATTAAACAAAAAATTACCCGAAGGATTTTGGCTACTGCAAGGTGCCTACGTGACAGATGATTTTGATACGTTCATCTCGACGTTCATAAATTTCGGACACTGCTTCAGCACCTCATAACACTCGAGGAATTTAAAATCCTCTTTGTGATCCGTCTTAAACAGTTCCAGTGCCATATTCTGTTTGTCCGTGGACGACGCACCGCTTTTGTTCAGGCGTTGAACAGATTTTACGCACTCGGAAAATTTCATTACATTACGACTGATTGCACCAAACCTTTGCCGGAGGGCTTCCGCCGTTCTTGAGCATAACGAAGGAGTGGCAGTTATGGCATTTTGGTAGACATTATTCCAAAACGCAGATGCATTCTGGTCGGTGCCTTTTATAGAATCTTGGGTAGCATCAAGAAATTTTTAAATCATCTAAGAAGTAAAATCAATAAAACAAGTTCATCAAATATAATGATATTGTGAGTTATGATACAGACACATCAGACACTATCCGAATGGCAAACAGCTCAGATTTGGAAAAAGGTCCATTTGCAAACAAATTTAAAAATAAATTAGGTAATAAGTGCAAAAGCCTACCATAGATTCCGTCGCAGCTTCTTTTGTTCAACTAGATACTTCTAGATCATAATGATAATTGGACATATAAGACATAATAATTAAAAGTATATATAACCCAGGGGGTAGGTCACTCGACCACCTTGTGTTACCACCCTAAAAAACACAATCCGCCACACTTCAAACACACTCGCCACCACATGAAAGATAAATTCATATCTGGCACCATTCACACGAATCGATTGTTTGTTTTTGTTTCCCTCTCGCTTACACAAATGTAATTCAGACGATGCATATGTGAGCATGTATTAAACGTCGAAACCGTGCATGGTTGCCAATAAGCATAAATTTCCGATTGTTGTTTTTGAAAACACAAAAACACCTTCTGCCACCCCAGAAACACATTCGTACACGATCAACACAAACACAACGTGGCAGAGTTACTCACCCCCTGATATAACCTATTAGGAGAAATTATTAAAAAAAAAAAAAATTGTAAAATATAAATCCCAAAAACACCAGTAATGACAGGGGGTGAGTAACTCTGTTGTTTGTGTTGATCGTGTATGAATGTGTTTCTGGGGTGGCAGAAGGTGTTTATGTGTTTTCAAAAACAACAATCGGAAAATTATGCTTATTGGCAACCATGCACGGTTTCGACGTTTAATACATGCTCACATATCCGTCGTCTGAATTACATTTGTGTTAGCGAGAGGGAAACAAAAACAAACAATCGATTCGTGTGAATGGTGCCAGATATGAATTTATCTTTCATGTGGTGGCGAGTGTGTTTGAAGTGTGGCGGATTGTGTTTATTAGGGTGGTAACACAAGGTGGTCCAGTGACTTACCCCCTGAGTAATGATAAAAATGATAATGATGGTGATAAAGAAGATTGATAATGGTTATGAATAAACAATGTCCTTTTTGATAATATGTAGTCGAGGGATATTATAATATGAACTGAAAATTACATCTGTGCCGACTGCTGTTTTGTTGCAATTGTAGACAAACTTCCGCATCCATTATGAACCAGAAAATTTAGACAATGTATGACTGCCATGAGAAAAAAAAAATTTTAAATGTTAAATTATTTTTTAATACCTGATGACCTGGTAGACTTGAAAGATATGATAATGGAAAATTATGACATGATTCACAGGTCGCACCCCCTCACTTCGCTATTGTCAGATTGACAACATTGCCCAGGCTACGCCAACCAGCGTCTCCATTTTTCAACTGGCAGTCTTTTGTGATCATATGACTCGTGGAGGCGTGAGGTAGGAACTTGTGAGGACCAGAGGTCGGTCGCACCCTCCTGCCAAGTTGTCAACTCACCATTTGTAGCCCGGTTCACTAAAAATGACCCTAATGTGGAATAATTCAAAATATGAGTTAACCTTACTCAGTCGTGGTCCACGCTACAACTCAAATTCGGCATGAGTGCCCCTGCAATCCTTATGAGCACTCATGCTGAATTCGGACGCTAACGAACCACTGTGGCTCCAGTTATAGCGCAAACCATGGCTGAGCAAACCCTAGCAATGCTGGTCTCTGCCTTCAAACAATTTGAGGCCGATTCACAGTTCTTACACTTAATGGGGTCAGAACTGGACCAGCCCCCCCCCCACCCCTGATGGGTACAACACTTCATAAATGAAACTAGACCTGCAAACATGGTTATCATGAACCTACTAAGAATAAGCCTGATAACCTCAATGAAACGATTCCCGCAGTTATCCTGAAGTGATGGAAAATGATGCTCACTCAAGGGGTGAGTCGCTCAGCACAATATCTCTTGTGCCCCTTTTTTTGTAGTGTGCCACTAAGCGTTACGACTTTTGATCGTGGTGCCAATGGGTGCCGATGTGTGCCACAAAAATTTGACAGCTGTATTTTTGCTACGCCTGGCAACCAGGCGATTGTTTTCTTTTGCTTTTAAAATTTAGGTCTCGGACTAGGTTTTTATTACGGAAGCCACGTTTTGCATACTCTTGTGTTGAGACAGCTACTTTAGTGCTGTTTGTGATGGATGGATAAAGAATGGACCTCAAAAAAAAAATAGCTAGAAGTAAGTGCGAGAATTCCTATACACTGTTGTATATTTAAGATTGATTTATTCTCTTTCTCAGCATGTTGGATTTCCCGACTGTCTCAAACCTTCAACAAATATTTTCAACATTTTTCCTGTCCGTGTTTGACGTCATTTCCTCGATGAACGTTCTGGCATTCGGAAATAAACATTATTGTTTTGCCTGGCCACGCTGTGATCGTTCCAGGATCCTCTCTAGTTCATCGAAAACTACAACTTCTATATTTGCGCATTCTTTTGGCAAATAGGGCATAGCAGAGCCACCCAGAACTTTCCACATACTTTAGAAAAAACTTTGATTTCAATGTTTTTCAGTCCTCAATACTGTTGGTAAAAGAAAGTTATTGTGAGATAAAGTTATGGTTTATCCAGGGGGTAAGTCACTCGACCACCTTGTGTTACCACCCTAAAAAACACAATCCGCCACACTTCAAACACACTCGCCACCACATGAAAGATAAATTCATATCTGGCACCATTCACACGAATCGATTGTTTGTTTTTGTTTCCCTCTCGCTTACACAAATGTAATTCAGACGATGCATATGTGAGCATGTATTAAACGTCGAAACCGTGCATGGTTGCCAATAAGCATACATTTCCGATTGTTGTTTTTGAAAACACAAAAACACCTTCTGCCACCCCAGAAACACATTCGTACACGATCAACACAAACACAACGTGGCAGAGTTACTCACCCCCTGTTCCAATCTCTAGATGATAAGCCTAGCCAGCGACTGTTTACAGACGTTCTGCTTTTGACGTAGACTACGTCTTACGGCAAGGGTAGGGTGTCAAATGAAAATCTAAAATTTTGCGACCGTCACGAAAAACCGTACGTTTTGTACGCGAATAACTCGAAAAATCCACGATAGATTTACATGATTTCTTCCTCAATCGGTCGGAAATTTTATCGCGCTCCAATTCAATTGTCAAACATTTTTCTCAATCAATAGTAAACTATTGAAAATAACGCAAATATAAGGTGATGTCTTATAATGTCATTTTGCAGAGTAAATTTACCAAATTTCCTCTCACAGATTTCAAATCGAAGCAAGGAACGTCTAACATCATCTTCTTCTTCTTTGTGTTAGAGAGAGACTTTAACCAATCATATGATTTGTCTCTCCATGTACGTCTCGCATGCAGCTGCGAACGGCATAGAAGGCACACTTAGCAAAATTTTTCCTCAGTCGTTTGGCAGCATTGAAGCTGTGCGGAGCTGGTTGCAGGGAGCTGGTCGCTGGGAGCTGGTCGCTGGGAGCCGGTCGCTGGGAGCTGGTCGCTGGGAGCTGGTCGCAGGGAGCTGGTCGCAGGGAGCTGCTTCAAGGCTCCACCAAACTGGAGCGTTTTCGAAGTCGCGGCGAAACAATCGCCAAGAAGAGGTAAGATGGCGGCCTTGCACAAAACCGACGCGATGTGCGCCCTCATAATCCGCCATTTTGCCTCATCGCGACGATCGCTGTTTGGGAGAGCCTTGCTACTTACCACCACCAGCTGCTACCTGACCACCAGCTGCCTCTGCACCAGCTCCGCTGCCGTACAAATGAAGGCTCCACCAAACTGCAGCAATTTTTTGCCACCGCGGCAGCGAAATCGCGGTGGAAATATCGCCGCTGTAAGATTACATGGCGGCCTATGGGAGCGCACAAACCAACGCAATTAAAAAACGCATCGCGTCGGTTTGTGCGCTCCCATAGCTGCCATGTAATCTCACCGCGGCGATATTTCCACCGCGATTCGCTGCCGCGGTGGCAAAAATTGCTGCAGTTTGGTGGAGCCTTCATTTGTACGGCAGCGGAGCTGGTGCAGAGGCAGCTGGTGGTGATAATAGCAAGGCTCTCCCAAACAGCGATCGTCGCGATGAGGCAAAATGGCGGATTATGAGGGCGCACAATCGCGTCGGTTTTGTGCAAGCCGCCATTTTACCTCATCGTGGGGATTGTTTCGTCGCGACTTCGAAAACGCTGCTGTTTGGGGGAAAGCGTCCTTGGGGGCGAGTAGCAGTCAGCAGTAGGTGGTTATAATCTGTCCTTTTGAGGACAATAAATTTAAATAAAAGAGTTGATTATTCAAGAATGAACTAATCTTAAATTAAGTTCGGTGCCGTCGGTAAAATTTCACCCAGCTGGTTGGCGCTATCCATTAATTGATAATCTGTCCTTTTGAGGACAACCAATTGAATCAAAAGAGTTGTTTATAAAAGAATTAAACTTTTATTTCGTTTGGTTTGTGCGCCTAATATGGTGCCAATTCGTTCGCCGCAACTGCAAAAACGCCTGCATGGAAGGCGAGCTGTCGGGAAAATTTTGGCTGGTTGGCGCAACCCGCGATAAATCAATAAATGCTACCAGATACAAATCCATCTTTGCTACTGTCAATTTAAAATTCTCAGCTTGAGAGTTTGTTTGATTGGGATTTTCGTTTCAAATTGTCGATTGGCAGTTAAACCACACAAATTTCCTATCATGGACACCATTTTCGATGTCGAACATAATATTCCGAACCAACATTCTCTGTAAATTCCAATTAGTAGTGTTATAAACAGTTGTTCTGTTGTGTTAACGATTCGCGTTCTACCTCTAGGAAGAAAACTTTTTGAGAAACAGTGAAAGTGAGAATGCCTAACCGATTTGATCCAGAACGCTTGCGCAGATTCAGGAAGCGCATAAAGAGCGAACATACGGAAAATCCTCCGAAACGACCGTGCACCGATGCCGAGCGAGCTCGTAGTTATCGGGCGAAATTGAAAGCAGCAAGAGGTAATGCGTTGCCAACAACTAGTTGGGACGCTGGAGAAGGTCCTTCAACTCGAGGTAGGAAATTGATATTTATTAAATTTAAGGGATCATGCTGAATCATTCTTGATGACAGTCATTACCTCAACATTTAAAATTGATATAAATCAGAGTCGCTACTACTTTCTTGCTGTGAGGATTTTGATAGAGTTCGATTCGATGTTCATTCACTAACAATCGAGATTTATCAATTTGAAATAGCAAGGTGAGTTTGCGAGAGCAAGATAAAAGATAGGAAAACATACATGGAGCAGCGATTCACCTTAAATCAATTTAACAAAGAGCATGTCATCATAGCAATTGAATATCTCTCTATGTTATTGCTCCCTGTCTTAATAAATGATAACATAGTATTAATTGTATTCTGGTGATGACATGCACCGCGTGCTTATACATCATATGAACCTTCAAATGATATCGATACAACTAAAGCGCTGAACATGTTTTAATGCGTGATTATTTTCTCAGGTGTTTATTTTATATTTATAAGAATTTATCATATATTAACCAACCTTTTCTCCCTGAGTAGGCTGTGCTGTTGAGCGAAGAAGACGTGTTTTTTCTCCTCCGGTGTGCATTTCGTGCTCGTTAGTACATGCCTTAAAAGTTCGTCGACAATTTTGGTTGTTTTCTCGCGACTGATTTGTAAATTTGTAAAATTTTTATCAAAAATGAAGTAAAGCGCATTGATATTTGCAATTTCTTGTTGATTTTCACCCGTAATACGCTACAATTTCGTCGTGAAGTGTTCCTCGGAGTGTGGTGCCAGTGTTGAGCATCGAAAATCTCACTCAAATGTGGGCCCAGTACTTAAAAAGAAATAAGGTTCTACCTAATGTGAAAAAACCTATGAACCTGTGATTTGCTCACATTTCTCCAATTGGATACGGGATCAAACATTCAGCTAAGTATAGTGTTTTAAATAGTATTGCTCCATTCAAACATACATTAGCACAAAGAAATATTGGCAAACATAAACGGATCATGCGAGCGGAGGCGCTTTTTACACGGAGAAATCCAGACGTGCGGCGTTTGCGTGTTTTTTCTGTCTGTCTCTTTCTCTTCTACTACTCAGGGTTTTTACATTCGTTCGTTTTTGCTGTTCGATCTGTATGTATTCTCATTGCAGTTCGGAACCGGAAAAAGCCACTCACGCAGATCTATGTAACTGATTTTCCATATGGTGGCAGGGTGTTGCATCTGGGGCGCTGTGTAGCACCTCAGATGCACTGCATGGTGCGCTTGATGAGCCACAATGCAAACGTACGAAACAAGACTGGAATTGACTGGCGCTAGTGGGATTTTCCAGTTTTTGGCTTATTGCGTCGGAGGAGGGATTTGCGTCGGAAAGGGAGAGAGGCATTTGAAAAAATTTCTTCCCGAAGAAAGGTTTACCCTAAATTTAACAACTGCTCTCAATCATTCCCCATATAATGCCCCTTCTCTTGTTAATTTGTCATGTTCTCTGTGGAGCATTTTGACGTTTTGTCCACGCAAACCTCTGCACCGTTCGCTGTCTGAAACAAATTTCAGTACTTTCAGGTTCATCTAGGCATAATTGATAAATATATTAGTAAATGTTTCCTCTGCTTGGTAATAATTTTCATTTTCAGCTGCGCATTTCTGCAGTTTTGTGGGTTTTGACTCCCCAGCCCGCGTTGTGAGGCATGTGCGTTATTCCTGGTTGTTTGCTGAGTTCACGTTTGCTAATGACTACTGTCATTTCTATCATTTTCATTGTTTGCCCTTGTAGTCAGTGCATATGTTTGTTGGGGTTTGATTAATTTATATTTTTAGAATAAGATCTTTTATTATCATATATATTTATTTATATTTTTATATTTTTATGGTCCACTTGTCCTGTTAACTCTAATACTTTGCTTTTTTAATATGTTCCCTATTATTTCACATTTTATTCCAAATATTCAATAGTTTTCTGATCACATGAAGCTTTTTTTCCTATTAATATTATTTTTCAGGAAATTCCGGATGCCTGTGCACTAGATGATACGTGTTCGTTGTTCAACAGGGATAACCCTCTCTCTAATAACATTTCATTACATGTGTCACATATGAGAGGCCGAGGAGTTCTCCTCGTCTCTCCTTCTGAACTTCATCTACTATTCCATGAATAAAATCCATTCCGCCTCTAAGTAGTATAGGATTGTGTCTGGATGTTTTTGTTGGGAGATGTTGTGATTGGATGTTTCATTTGTTTCGGAGGTCGTCAGGCCGGACACTTACATTGCTCAAGTTGCTATTTTTTGGATGTGGCTGGAGCGGCATAGGGAGGAATTTTAAAAACATGTCTTGAGGAGTGGTCTGTTGATTCGCAAAAGTAGTCAAGTTTCTGTTTATTGAGGTTTTGTCATTATTGATTGGATCGGCGTTTGTTTTTTTTTCGGCTTTTTTATGTCTTTTTGGATGTTGAAACATGTTAAGTGATGATTTTGTTTCTCAGTAATAGACCACTGGATGTCAGATGTGTTTGGTTGCTGCATGTGTTATGTTATGTTACGTAAATTACACGCATACGTTCAATACCAGAGGGGGGGATGGGGGTCTGCATTGTGTCAGACAAGGTTAAGGCTGGATGAGGGATCGGTCCTCAAATTCAGAATTTTGACGTTTTTCTGTGGTCTATTGAAATAAACCACCCACACTTGTGAGTGGCCCCAGCGGCATCCCTACTGTTGGTTTAAATCGGTCCTCAATCTCAATGTTGCTGCGTATTTTTGTATTCTGTTGAAGAGTGGCCTCAACAGCTTCCTTGCTGTTGGTTTGAATCGTTGAAGACCGAAGACCGAAACACTCGATGTTTTAACATATTTTGTATTCCACTAAAATAAACCACCCACACTTGTGAGTGGCCCAACAGCATCCTTACTGTTGGTTTAAATCGGTCCTCAAACTCGGTGTTTTAAAATACTTTTGTATTCTGCTGAAATAAACCATCCACACTTGTGAGTGGCCCCAACAGCATCCCTACTGTTGGTTTAAATTGATCCTCAAACTCGGTGTTCTTAACGTATTCTTGTATTCCATTAAAATAAACCACCCACACTTGTGAGTGGCCCCAACAGCATCCTTACTGTTGGTTTAAATCGGTCCTCAAACTCGGTGTTTTAAAATACTTTTGTATTCTGCTGCACCCGCACTTGTAGAGTGGCCCCAACAGCATCCCTACTGTTGGTTTAAATTGGTCCTCAAACTCGGTGTCTTAAAATACTTTTGTATTCTGCTAAAATAAACCACCCACACTTGTGAGTGGCCCCAACGGTATCCTTACTGTTGGTTTAAATCGGTCCTCAAACTCGATGTTCTTAACGTATTCTTCTATTCCATTGAAATAAACCACCCATAAATCGAAAACGACTAAACAATTAAAAAACGGACTTATAATCACCATTTACCAAGATGGACCTACGAACAAACCCTTTCCCTCTAACAAACTCCTTCCCTGAGATACTTGTGGGGGTGCAGTAGTATATACGGCCTCTTGCAGCAGCAAGTATCCAACCAACATTCCTTCCCTTCCCTAATTGATCTACACGGGCGTGGCCAGCGTCGGTATTGATCCAAAAACTGAGACCACCAGGAATTGCACATTGAGAATGATTCACTACTCCCATGTGACATTCTGTTGGTTCTCTGTGCAATTTCAGCTGGTCTCGATCAATAACGAAGTAGCAAACCACGGGTGATCAATATGCTCATGCTCATGCTTATATTAACCAACCTTTTCTCCCATACGCATTGCAAAGAATAATGATATTTTATAAAACTCACTCTCTTTCTTCTGCGAGATCTAATATATTTATATATATTTCGATTTCCTTAACGTTTAAGCCATAATGGATTCCCTAATTTACCTGATATTCACATAGAAACATGAATAATAATTTCACAAGAAAACCATAGACTACATTTTAGGTACGCATTTAACCTTATATTCCCAACTATGGCCAAATGTATTCATCACATAGTAAAATGTAGATTATAAAAGTTTTCAATGGAAAAGTAAGAGTGAGCGGTTGTGTATTTTTCGAAGGGCTTATTCATACCAATACCTATATAACTAAATGAATATAGTGGGAATTTTAATGTTTTGAAATGGAATGGCCGATTGATTACATGAGAAAGTCATTTAGATGTTATAAAGTAGCTTTCTATTCCGTATAGTATACCGAATATAGCCGAATGCCCAATGCGATAATATAAATAAATGCCCGGAGCGATGAAATAAACAAACTTTACTGAAATTCGTTCGAACAAGTATCTTTAATGATATCCTTCGAAAGTTTTCGACTCAATAATGTTATTTGGTGACTTTTCATGGTCCAGTACAGCAAACGCCTTATTAAGCATGTCTTAGCAAAGGTATAACTAGTTGAATATCGTTACTAGCTAAATTATTGTATGAGTTATAGTTAAAACTGTAATCGTGCGCTACATAATCGACAGAGCCAAGGGACATGTACCCTATATACTTATATATAACCTTACAACAACTGCAAGATAATTTTTGTTATATTCTGTTTGATAAAACTTCCTAAACTTTGAACATTTTAAGAGACGCTTACACATTTGAAAATGTTGCAATTGATTATTGTGTTTTCATAACAATCACTAAACCTGCCGGATATTTTCTAATAACGAGTTTTATCGTTATTTGAATTCTAGAGTATTTCAATGTTTATTATTACCCTTGAAATCCAGAATTGCTAAAATTGCATAAATTCTAATTCTTTGAATCTTTGAAGTTGAATTATGCAAAGGCATACTACAACTCATATTGTATACAAATGATCCGAATGGTATGGTATTTAAATGTTGAATGTTGAAAAGGAGACAAGGTATCAGTCAAAATATATGTTTGTATGTACGTATTATAGAATTTCCTCCGCTGCCTGTCGTTACTGAAATCCCCCAACGATGCAAAACATTGTTGATGGTTCCGGCGATGGTGAGAATTCCAAGATGCAGGCCATTCAGGCACAGTATGACATACGAATAAACATTTAGTAATGTTAAGTGATTATGATTATAAGAATGAGCAAAACTATCATTAATTAAATAATTTTATATTCCCTAACAGATCCTTAACTATCTTCTAGGCCTTAAAGATAGTCCATCGTAAAACGTGCAACCGTGGCCGTTTCATCATTTAAACCAAAAGGCCCTTTTCAGGGCCACCAAAGAGTTATAAAGAGTGTACAAGAGAATTTTCCTACATAATGACTTCATAAAACTTCAGGGCCACTAAATAATATCTCAAGAGCGTACAATAGAATTTTCTTACTTACTGGCTTCAAAACGCTGGTCTAATGTCCCATAAGAGCAGCACAGTGGCAGAGCAGCGTCATATTGTGACTTAAACTGCTTCTATCGGTAAGGGTAAGCGACCTCGCACGAATAATTGAAACCCTTTTAACGCTAATAAACCACACAGAATTTCCATGACATTATAATGCATCACTTGGTTTAACGTAGTCTACGTCAACCGGTCGTGTCTTGTACACAACCCCACTCATTTTTCAAAATATTTAAGATATGGAGGTTGATGTTTCCATATCCCACCTCAAATTTGTTACAAAAAATGCCTTTATTTGAAGCTACTTATTGATTTAATCACTATCCTCGTTCATTGTTTCATTCAAAATTTCGCCTCAACAAACATATAGATTAAAAGTTCACTCATATTAATTTTTCAATCCAAAACTTCTGTCCGTTGCTCGACGAAACAAACAAATCAAAACAACAACATGACAATTTACAACGTCAATTTTTCAGGGCTGCTAGGTTATATCTTCGAGAAGTACATATGTCAAAATTGTGCAACAAAGTGCCACACATGTTCCTGGCACACTGTTCTAAGCGACTCACCCCTTGTGCTCACTCCATGTGTGTATAGGCAAAAAACTTGAAACATCTGAAACATCTTGAAACATCTTGAGACATCTTCAAAAATCTTGTAATTACGTCACGCAGTAAGGGGGAGGGGGGGGGGGGGGGGGTTTGGGAAAACGTGACGATCCATACAAAAAAATTTGAAGGTCCATACAAAAAACGTGACAAGGGGGGGGGTGTTAGAAAAAGTCATTTTTTGCGTGACGTAATTAATGGACGTTCCCTAATAAAATAGTTGAGGGACAACTACGAATTCAGCAGCTCTTACAGTTTCTAGAAGCCAGGAGCCTACCAAAAGCAGTATTCATATCTGAAGATGGGACTAAAATTACACAAAGACTGAAATACGATATTCATAATGATCAGATTTCCGGTCTTTGTCCAAAACTCAATGGCAATGGTATTCCTGAAGTCGGCTCATATCCTGCCAAAACTCCGGAGCTCATCAAAGAATATATGGACAGCAATGCAAAAAGCTCAATAGACCTTTCTCGTCAGACCTTATACCCATTTTTTTTATATTTTTCCTTTAAAGGTAATGAACTTCTTATAACAATGACATCAATAACTTTTTTTTATATGCACTCCTCATTTTGTTACAAATTTTTGAAAGCTTCAATTTGAAAAACTTTTTCTGGCAACTGTGACTTTCTGTCAGTGCATCAGTTTTTGTTCAGATTTTTTCACGTAATCAGCAGACGAGTTACCTTGAAAAAAATACAATTTGATGAAACCAATCGAATAATCGATCATGGTTTTCAAATTAGTTGATACTATTTTAAGACTCTGTTATTTACAGACTTTTGTCTTGCGATTGTAAACAGCATGATATACAGGCGAAAAGCTTGCGCATCAAAAGGGAAAATATTACTTCTTCACTACAACGGATTCCGGAGCGCTGCGATTCGAGGAATAATTTTATCGTCGATCGATGTGGCACCATATCCGTTCGCGGAACGACAGTAAACCGTGCAAGATACCTCCAACGACGTGTTCGAAAGGAAACCAATACTTCCAAGGATCTGTTCGGATGCGCTAAACTCGCCATGCAAAAGCCCTTCCACCGCTAGTGAAATACTCTCTCCTAGCCCTAGTAAGTTGATTGCACATCCTCAGCCGAAGCATCTTGTCCTTTGCTGCCTCCCAAAACCAGCCCCACCAGTATCGATGTGGATGCATTTGGCGACAGCAGCGGCGGCGGAAGTGTCACAATGAGTCATGGAAAACCAGCGACGACCACTCACAAGAAGTCCAGCATTACCCAGTTTGATGGTTTGGTAAAAATAACGCCGTAAATTTGATAGCACAAGTCAGCAGGAACTTTTGGCAAACAGTGCAGACAATAGTGCCTCAGACGATGCCGTATTTGGAGCAACGGCAAATGGTAGGTTGTTTGAAAAATAGTTCTCCAGTAGGGCGGTGATTTCGCGAAATTAGAAAGTACAAGACCGGCAAAGCACCGGCATCCAATGATTTTGATAATTTCGAAGTGTTTAGTACTATATTAGCGATAGTTTCAAGAGGGTAGATCGAAATGTGAAAGG
Source organism: Aedes japonicus (assembly GCA_034211315.2). NCBI lineage: Eukaryota > Metazoa > Arthropoda > Insecta > Diptera > Culicidae > Aedes > Aedes japonicus. The sequence goes on along the minus strand of JASCZW010007058.1, from coordinate 50,723 downwards.
TTGATTGAAAGATGATTTCCCTTTGATGGCAACATGCTTTCCAGGTTTAGTGATGACTACTCGCGAGACGACGACTTCGGGCCAGATTTGGCGACATCAAAGCTTCAGGAGCGATTTGAAATGTTGTGTATTTTTATTGAAATATATTTGTATCGTACATAATAATATCGAATTTGCAGAAAAGTGAAGGAGAAAGAGAGAAATAAGAAGTTCAAATTCTCGTAATTTTATAAACTGATTTTTAGTGGAAACATGTTTCATTCCTTATTCTAATAAGGAGTGTATCGAAAAGTAGTTATAAACTTCCAAATAATAAAATAGGCATGAAAACATGGTTAAAATTAACATACTATTTCAGTTTATTATAGCTTAACATGTTTACAAAAGATCCAAACGGAAAAACTAGTCATCATGTTCATTTTTGTAGAATGCCCGTACCTTTGATTTGACACCTGCCATCAAATTCTGCACAGTGACCTTTGTGCACTTCCTGGATGCCGCTGCCCAATTTTTCTTAAAATCGGTCATGTTTTGGGACACTGTACCATCCTTCTTAAATATACGCTTGACTATTGCCCAATAGCGTTCGATCGGTCGCAACTGGGGACAGTTTGGTGGGTTGATGTCTTTTTCTACGAACTTGATGTTATTCTCCGTCAGCCACTGTAGAGTGGATTTGGCGTAATGTGCCGATGCCAAATCTGGCCAGAAGAGAGGAGGGGACTGGTGCTTTCTATACAATGGTAGCAACCTGTTCTTCAAACATTCCTTTTGATAAATCTCAGCATTTATAGTTCCTTTTGTATAGAAAATTGAAGAACGCAAGCCACATGTGCAAATAGCTTGCCAAATGAGCACCTTCTGACCGAATTTCTCCATCGCAACAGTCGTATCTGCGGTTGGCACACGTTCCCCAACAGATTTAGTATAAAACTGCGGCCCCGGTAGCGTTCTTGAATCTTCTTTAACGTATGTTTCGTCATCCATCAAAATGCACTGGTCGACATTGTCCAAAATGCAGCTGTACAGCTTTCGAGCCCTGGTTTTGGCACGAGACTTTTGTTCCGGAGTTTGTTTGGGCACTTTCTGCTTTTTGTACATCTTCAAGTCATTCCTGCGCTTGATTCGTTGAATCATTCTGATGCTGGTCCTGAACTTCTTGGCTAGATCGCGAGTAGAGGCAGATTTGTTCCGTTGAATATAATCCACAACTTTTTGGTCCAAATCGGGGTTGCTGGAGCCGGGTTTCCGGCCACTTCTTGGTAAATCCTTGAGGGAGCACTCCTTACCAAACTTTTCGATGATGCGTTTTACACTTGCCGGGTGAACATTTACTCTTTTCGCAATCTGGTTGTAAGTAACACCCTTTTCGGTGCACCAAGTGTGCAGAATTTTCTTTTTAGTCTCAAATTCAATTCGCGACATTTTGAATACAACTTTATCAACGGAAATGAATGAACCGAATAATCATTTTTGACATGTAAACAAAGCAAATGGCGCTTACACGCTAAAAATATATACAGTAGTTTATGCGTAATAACGCATCGAATGTTTATAACTACTTTTCGATACACTCCTTAGATGCGGGTAAAGTTAAATTTTCGTCTATTATTATAACTTTCAAGTTCGGATGCTTCATTAATTAATAATCTTTTTTTTTTAAAAGAACGGACTGCCTACTGTTTGTTCCCAGAAGAATATTTCACATTCGACTTATTCTATCACCGTACAAACTTTAAAGTATGCATTACTTATATATCAACGCAGAAGAATTTTAGGCATGCATTATTTTTGCCAACAAGAACCGTACAAAGGGAAGGAAATATTGGTTCAGTATTGGTTGCTGCTTTGCGCTGAGCTGATGAATAGCAAATACCTAGCGAGAGATTTTCTTGTTACTCTTACCTTCAATTACAAGAAAATACTTATAAGAAATAACTTTCTGGCAGAAACTATTACCTTTCTAATTCCAATTCAAGCACTGAGCATTTTAGACCCTTAATACCAGTAAACATTCAAAAGAGCCTGATCTGGATCCGACTGGGAAAAAGCGTGGATGAATGTGTGGAATAATTGGGGAAGGTGATCTCCGTTTCGTTGAGCCGCGTCCGGCCAACCGACAACCGAATTCGCTTGTTAAAAAAAATCGTACCAAATCTTGAATATTCATCAGCCAGTTCTAATATTTGCCTTCTTCTCTCTTGTGACTTCCTGGATGCTATGATCAAAATATATATTGACAAATATCACTCAACCTGATTTTCAATTTTACGAACTTTTCGCGCTCGATCCTGTTTTCTGACCCCATGTGAAGATCTGGGTTTAGTGCATGGGGCTTCTCTGTCCTGGATAAGGCCACCCGTGTTACGTTTATCAAACAACATCCCGTAGCCGAAGGTTCAGAAATCCATTTCCTCAAGATTGTCTTAGGATTGAACATAAGGTTCACTGGCATGATGGGACCGTAGCGTTGAAAGATCCGTCCAAGATTTTCCGTTGCCTGATAGCTCATGCCGAAAACACTTAGGCAGTATGAAATTTCCTGGAACTTAAAATTACACCCTTGAAAGCAACATAGTTAGATTCAACGGAAGCTTCAGCATAATTGATACGATTCAGTGATAAAATCGAATAACCAGAGTTCTTCAACAAATTATACTTGTCCAACATCTACCAATCAATGATGAGAAAGACCATTCTTCATAAGTCACAAGAAAGGGCGTATTTCTTGACAAATCGCGAACAAAATCTGCGCGGTCCTATAAAACCGGTGTCAACCAGTTCTTCATCGACCTTCTATTTATCACTAACTTTCCCCTCACGGAGTACTGGTTGGCCAATTTGAAACTATACTCGAAAATCCCACCGAAGTTGGATTTTTTCTACCTTATATCACAAAACTCAATGCGTAGGAATAAGAAATTGTAGAAACATTTGAGAGTATTTCGCAATTATGGAATATTTGTAAAAATGTTTAATCTTATGACCTAATAGTTTATTGTGGAATCAAACATAATTGGAATAAAAGGCTAATAGACATAGGTTAAATGTCACACTGTCAATCAATTTCCAAACTACGACGAACCTTCGGTGGTCGATGGTGGATGCTCCTGCACCGTATCTTTGAGACCCAGAGTTTATGCTTCTCCTGGAAAGGTTAACGTATCACATTCCATCTTGCTGTACAATACATCTACCGATGTTGTCGAATGCTTTCCATAAATCTCGGCCAGCTGCGTCTTCAGTTTCAGAGTCTTTTCTGCCAGAATCTGAATGTCAGTTCCCTGTCCCTGGATTCCTGAAACATAATACGAGCGTTTGTCAATAAGAGACGGATAATTTATTTATTTATTTATTTATTATTATTATACTTCATCTGACTATCCGTCTTAATGAATATTAAATATTGAAGGGGAAAAGCCTGTGAGCAAGGCGCAAAAACCCCATATCTTCTTATTACATATACATGGAGAACACAAAACTTCTTAAAAGTATACATAACACAAAATAAATTAATAACATGAAAATTCTAATTCGTGGTCTAGTAATAAAAGTAATTATCCTCAGCACATAAGTCAGGTCTCGTCAAGTCCTCGTCGAACATCCGCCAAAAATTCCGAAAGTCTTCGCTTAAATGTTTCAACAGATGCATTGAAGTCGAACAGCAAGTACACCTGGTTGAACGTAGCTGACATAAAGCGTATGGGATCGTGCTGACCATACAAAGCATTGCGAGATTCAAGCATCAAGAAATCACGTTGGCGAAGTATTCGTTCTGGGGCGTATATATTCAGCTGCTCAAGGATCCTCGGTGAGTCCATATCGCCAAAAAGAATCTTGGCTACAAAAACAGATTGCGCAGTACTTCTCCTTTTTTCCAAGGTTTCTATGCCTAGCAATCTGCATCGGTCCTCGTAGTGCGGTAAATTGAGCGGATTTTGCCATGGGAGATCCCGCAGAGCATACCTGACGAATTTCCGTTGGATTGATTCAATCCTAGCAATCCAGATCGATTGATAGGGACACCAAACCACAGCATTGGATTCCAGGATCGACCGCACAAGAGCACAATAAAGGGATCGAAAGCATAGGGGGTCACGAAATTCATTTGCTATTTTGAAGATGAATCCCAGCTGTCGGTTTGATCTGGAGATAATATCGTCATAGTGTGATCGAAAGGTAAGAGCTGGGTCAAGGATAACTCCCAAATCCCGTACTTGACGAACATGTTCTAAAGGCTGACCGTCGATGATGTAATCAAAAACAATAGGCTCATGTTTTCTGTGGAACGAGATGACGTTGCACTTGTGAATGCTTAGTGTAAGCATGTTTCTAGAACACCATTCAGCAAAACAGTTCACATAATGTTGTAGTGTAAGGCAGTCTTGAACGTTTGTCACAACCATATAAATTTTTACGTCGTCAGCATAAAATAATCGGCAAGCTGGTGGCAGCACTGAAGAGAGTTCATTGATGAAAATGTTAAACAGTAGAGGCCCCAGGTTGCTTCCTTGTGGCACACCTGATAAATTAGTAAACGGTTCAGAGGATTTATTTCCAATCTTAACAATCAGTTTCCGATCTGCTAGATATGATCTGAACCAGCTGGTCAATGATGATGCGATACCTAATCTATCCAGTCGTTTGAGCAAAATCTCATGATCAACACGATCAAAAGCAGATTTCAGGTCGGTATATACAACGTCCACTTGTGTTCCATGATCCATTGCGCGCACGCAGAAAGAAGTAAATTGGACGAGATTCGTAGATGTTGATCTCTTGGGATAAAAACCATGTTGATCCAAGGAAATGTGGTTCTTACAGGAAGCAAACAGCATATCATTAATGATGATTTCAAATACCTTGGAGCAGGTGCACAGTGACGTTATTCCACGATAATTCTCGATGTTTCGTTTATCACCTTTTTTATGCACAGGGAACATGATGGAGAATTTCCAGCTAGAGGGAAATCTTTGCTGCTGCAAAGAGGTGTTGAACAACAGTGTCAAAGGATGAGTCAGAGCATCACAACATCTCTTCAAAATGCATGAAGGGATACCATCATGGCTAGGTGAGGAGGAATATGGGAGCACCACCTCTTAAGGGTCACCCACAATTGATACGTTGCGGATGCGTTGACGTAAATTTGACAGAAAACCTATTGGAGAACTGTCAAATTCACGCAAACGCATCCGCAACGTATCAATTGTGGGCCTGCTATATGTCGGTGAATAGGAATCCTGTCGGGAGTTGTCCGAGAACCCAATTTGAATGCGTTGATAGGGCTACTGTTTCGGAAGCGAGGCTTAATAAGCAGACTCCAGGGGTAAGTCACTCGACCACCTTGTGTTACCACCCTAAAAAACACAATCCGCCACACTTCAAACACACTCGCCATTCACACGAATCGATTGTTTGTTTTTGTTTCCCTCTCGCTAACACAAATGTAATTCAGACGATGCATATGTGAGCATGTATTAAACGTCGAAACCGTGCATGGTTGCCAATAAGCATAAATTTCCGATTGTTGTTTTTGAAAACACAAAAACACCTTCTGCCACCCCAGAAACACATTCGTACACGATCAACACAAACACAACGTGGCAGAGTTACTCACCCCCTGGCAGACTCTAATCTAAAACTGCATATTAATAATAACGTTCACTCACCATTTTGTTTGACAATCTTTTGTCCAGAACTCTATGTACGGCTCCAACTCGTACACAGAAACAAGGTTGTGGTGTTTATGAACGGAAATCCGGAGGTTCCTCGGTGAGTGCCGTTGGACAAATTTTGCGCATGCATGTCGTAAAGTACTAAATTCTCACGACGTTGTGCAAAGTGATGATTATTATACTGCAGTGAAACGCATATCAGTCCCATCTTTGCTTGATTTCCTATTCATATGGGGTTGATATGCGTTTCATGGCAGTATATATATTACTTAAACTGCCGATGAACTGGTTAAAGTTTTATCCTCGCTCTTAACGTGCACAAATATTAAGCTTAGGGCCAATTTCTACACCTCCGCTTAACTCTTAAGCGGTGCTTACCCATACGCTTAAGCATGGTTTAAGCTCTAAGCGGAGGTGAAGAAATCGGCCCTTAGTGGCTTTTATCGCACACACATTAACGTGTCTACCGAAGTGTGTAAACATTGTTTGTTTCCATCAGATAACCTGAAAGTTGGCTTACCATCTTTTTGACAACTCTAGGGTTTTTTGACGTAGGACTACGTCTTTCATTTCTATACTGGGGCCAGGGGGTGAGTAACTCTGCCACGTTGTGTTTGTGTTGATCGTGTACGAATGTGTTTCTGGGGTGGCAGAAGGTGTTTTTGTGTTTTCAAAAACAACAATCGGAAATTTATGCTTATTGGCAACCATGCACGGTTTCGACGTTTAATACATGCTCACATATGCATCGTCTGAATTACATTTGTGTAAGCGAGAGGGAAACAAAAACAAACAATCGATTCGTGTGAATGGTGCCAGATATGAATTTATCTTTCATGTGGTGGCGAGTGTGTTTGAAGTGTGGCGAATTGTGTTTTTTAGGGTGGTAACACAAGGTGGTCGAGTGACTTACCCCCTGTTGGTACCGCCTTCTTTTGTGCAATAGCATCCGACGCCATAACATACCAGCTCTTAACAAAAAATTTGACTCAGTCTTACAACAGTCGTGGAGCTGTGCAGTGGCTGTTCGCACGCAGTTAGCGGCAGGAAGCACCTTGGATGGTGCACTGGCGAGCAGTCGTTGCCCACACTCCCGCTTCTTTCTACTCAATTTTTGAGTACAATTGTATGCTATCTCTTTTTCCCTCACGGATATGTTACTCAATTTTCGTTAAACTGTGGATCAACTCAATTTTTTATTAGATCCACTTCTTACAAAAATTTAGTAACATTTCCGTGAGAGAAAAAGAGATAGCATACAATTGTACTCAGAAATTGAGTAAAGTGAAGCGGGAGTGCATAGAGGCGCAACCTCGCTGAGAGAGACATGGCTGCTGAAGCCTACGAGTTGTCGGGAAAAAGCCGCTCGTGACGAGACAAACAACTCTAGGGGAATCGCAAACTATTTCTCCCTCGTCAATTAAATCCGTCCTTTTCAGAACGACCAAATCAGTTTATTAACTAAAGAGTTTGTTTGGTTGAATTTTTCTTTTGTCGGTTTGTAGTTCAATTACCGCGTCACGGCTGAAAATAGCATTCATTAAACGCCGCGTCCCGGAGACCGTTGAACAACTATCGAACGAAATATTAGATGGGATAATTCGAGCCGAATTGCGACACGTCAGAGACCGACTAGACTATGTGGCTGAGTTCGTTTTAGTTCCTAGTTGTGCATACCGGATTAGTTGCTGGCAGTGACTAGCAAATTAGAAACATTTCTGTTAAGAAAATCATCCGTCTAGCGTGCACTAATTAAAACTAATTATTGTGGCCTAATAACTGAAGTTCGTCCCCTTTGATGCACTTAGTATCACATTGACTTCGTTGAATGAAAATTTGATTCAGTCTTACGGTAGTCGTAGTTCTGTGCAGAGCAAAATGTGCTGTAGCGACGCAGTAGGCGTGCGACCATACTGGAGGATGCACTGGTAAGCATTCATTATCCAGAGAAGTTGGTGCAGTTGGCTGATTGGGCCGATGCTCCCGTCAACATCGCTGCGAGAAAGAAGGCTACTGAAGCCTACGAGTTGATGGGAAAAGCCGCCCGTGACAACAACGGGACAAGAATCATCACACGTCACCTGCAGATGGTCACCCGCTTCGATGCGGAGCTGAACCTAGAATACCAAGAAGAAACCCCAAGTTTAACCGTGAACAATGTTTCTCCCCCGTCAACTATATCCGTCCTTTTCAGTACGACCAAATCAGTTTTCTTATTAAAGAGTTTGTTTGGTTGAATATTTCTTTAGTGCTGTTTGAAATTCAATTCATTCGATAGGAATCAAATATTTTGAGAATGTTCAACTAAAATGTTGCAGCATAAATATGGCTGCAAGGTATGTGGCAAAACCATCGTAGAAAATAAAACTAGGGCCGTATCATTATTAAAACCAAACGGTCATTTTTAGGGCCACCAAATGCTATCTTAAGAATTAAAAAAGAATATTCTTATATATTTACTTCCCAATGCTGGTCTATCGTTCAATTAGCACTATTTCGACCTATACGTCTATCGGCAATAATAGACTTTGAATCCCCAAACAGACCACAACCATCTTTAGCTAGGTTTGGAAAAAGAAAACGTGTAGCACTTCATCTACCAAGTGCTGAAGTATTTTAACCCGATACTGTCGTTTCCTCCAAAGCAATAAGCATTATGAACAGCTTCGTAAATGACATTTCCGAGCGGATTGAAAGCATAGCTGCCCAACTAACTTAAATCAATTGGCGGATGGCCCTGACGTCTCTGGAAATTCAAACTGCCTTTCGATCATGTTGCCGAGAGAGCTAGCCAAACACGAGGTTTCAGAGCGAACCGAAGCCATGATCAAGTAAACCAGCTTCATGACGAAATGAGGTGGTGGTAGTAGCTGCTGCCTAGAACCCAAAATGGCCCTTTTCAGAGCCAACAAAACAACTGGAAAAGAAAGTTGACATGTGTTTGGGAATGTTGAAAGCTGGGTTTCGGGGTGGTCGATTGTGAAAAACATCTTCGTGTGCCGAAGCCGTAATGTTTTTGACATTTGCACTTTTAGCAGTGTTGTACACACATAGGCCTAGTAGAAACCGTATGCAATTGGAGGTGAATGAAACCAACATCTTGAGTGAAGGTTTCCCAAATGAACAAAACTCATTCGCACCGCAAGGTATATTTGATATAGAGTATCTTAATATCATATGTCATATATATTTCCATTCATTCGTCTAACATACTAATTTTTACATTTTAAGTGTTTTAGCTCAATGGGCTCTTCAGCTTTGTTTAATTTTGTGTGTTTGGTGTGTTTAAAGTGTTTATGTTTTACATGAAATTTTCAGTTCAGTACCAAGACAGGCGATATCAAATAACTAAGGTTGTAGTGCGAAATGTTTAGTGTATGGGAATTCGATTTGGAACGAAACCAATTTCAGCCACTCCTTAAACAATCAAGCGATCTAGATTGCACATTGCTTCGTAGTCCTACGTCAATTTTTCGTACAACCCCACTGGGCTGCCCTTCTAGTTTTTTCATTAGGGCGAATCTACAATTGAGAGATTCTCTCTGGGCTCGCTCTCTTTCATTCATAAACCAATCACCTTTGCGTTTTTCATTCTACTATTTGTAGAGTATGCTAGCCAGCACTGTTGTGTTTCGATCTGTACTAAAGAATCCCTCGAAAGTTTAATAATGGCGCTGTAATGAATGAAAGAGAGCGAGCCCGGAGAGAATCTCTCAATTGTAGATTCGCCCTAATGAAAAAAAAACCCTAGAACTGTTTTTTTATGTTTTCATTAAAAGCGCACTACCACATTTCCAGAACGTTCACCACACCTAGCATGATCAGCTTAATGACAATATTTTCGAAGACGTGGCTTTTTTATGCAAAGAATGACATTTTGTTACGAGATTGTCCGGTTGAGTGACTGAGTGAGAAAACGACCGCCATGTTTCACGCGAGCACTTACATCTGCTTAAGGGATTTCTCAATAAGAGTAAAGAGCTAATAAATTAACGTGAATTTCACCTCAGAAGAGAAACATCAGATTGGGGAAGAGAGGGTCAAATAAGTATTCACCACCGAGCGCATATGGGGTAAAATGGTCATTTAACAGTTTTTTTTTGTTTTTCAATAGTTACAGGCTTCAAAAAACATAGATATTATAGCAAAGTATATTCTACAGATTGAAAGATATCTGATAGTCTAATAAAAAAAATCACAAGAAAGGTCCATTGTGTATGTCATCTTGGCGACACCAATGGCACCAAAAACTCTTTTATTCAACCTGCTCAGTTTTGGAACGGACAACAAGTTTACTATTGATGATGTATTGCTTAGATGGGCTGTAATGGAAAAACAAATGCTTGAGAAAGGGATATCTATAGTTGGATATGGTGCAGATGGCGATTCTCGATTAATCGGTAGTATGAAAATCCGGATGGGTTTACCTCGTACCGTTTCGACGCATGCTTCTGAGATTCCCAGCAATTGGAGTAACTGGTATGCAGCTAAGGGACAAACAGGAGTAATCTACACAGAAAAAAATACTTAATTTTAACAAGCGTGTAAAATATCATCTCGTTTAAATCCAAGCTAAAGGAGACGTAAACAACGAAATTGTTTGCAACTTTTCATGTTCCATACAACAATATTAGCATTCTTTCATAGAACAGGCTGGATTCAGGCATTATCTGGCTTAAATTTACATGAAATATCCCATTATTTTCTGGCAAATCTCGCATTCCCTTTTTGTGCATTAGATAACGCAGAAAAGCCAATGTTTCTTTTTATCTGTGTATTTTCAAGATACAACTCATATAACAACCCTAGCAAAAAAGCAGACATTACAAACATATTGAAAATATAGACATACAATTTACATAATTGAAAAATAAATTATCAGTTCACTTTTCACAACAAAACAAATGATAGAAGCGGACGCTTGGTTGACGCTGTATTGTGTGGTCTACACGCTCATCCAGTTTCACTCAAATTTGGGTAACTTTAACTCAAAATCGTTAAAACCGGACGTACCCTAAATTGAGTTCCATTACCACAACTCAATTTTGAGTAATCCGAAATAATAATTAGTTTTGAGTCAAACTTACTCACAGAAATAATATTAAGAAATTAAGAATATGAGTATATTATGATGCACCCTTGAAGAAGATGCTATAAAATCAATGAAGCCTTATTGAAAAGAAACGCTAGAATTTCCTTTTGTTAATTTTTTTATATTATAACCAAAACCAAAACAAACCAAACAAAAAAAGAAATCAGAAGACAAGTTACAGCGCTGATATAGATTTAGTCCTCGGCCTTTGCTGCTTCCTTAAATAAGGCAGCAAGCTTATTGACAGTAATACGTGTGCTTCGATCTTTCGTCTTATATAAAGTCATTGCAAAAAAATCCATTAGCATGACTAATTCTGTTGGAATTGGTATGCCAAATACTGCGAAACTGCGAAGAAAGATGTCGATCGCATGGATTGATGTCTTCACTGGCACGTATACGCTGTTGTTCAAAATTACATAGAGTGCACCGGCCTTCATCGGATCCGCGATACAAATTATGTGTGGGTGGATACCATTTGACATCGATGCCATGTATTCGTCCAGTTCATTGATCGCTGGCTGAAACATTGAAATTAATATAAATACTAAATTAACTATCAATCTGAATGCAGAATTTACCTTTGTCCATCGGATCAAATGGCCTATGACATAAGTTCCATCCGTAGATGGAGTTTCGCTGACGTTGCGACGGTGTCCACGAACTGGCATTTGCTCGTCAATCCTCAGTAATGCCCGAATATATTCTGTAATATGTAAGTATAATATGCGTATTATGTTTTAATATTGAAGAATTAGGTGGCTCGATTATTACATTTGTAAAATCAAGCGACAAGGCAACGGCGATGAAATGCTTGCTTACCATCTTCAACACCAATAAATTTCTCAGAGTTGTACAAAAGGCATTTTGCCAAAACCCCCTTATAGCAGGGGGTAAGTCACTCGACCACCTTGTGTTACCACCCTAAAAAACACAATCCGCCACACTTCAAACACACTCGCCACCACATGAAAGATAAATTCATATCTGGCACCATTCACACGAATCGATTGTTTGTTTTTGTTTCCCTCTCGCTTACACAAATGTAATTCAGACGATGCATATGTGAGCATGTATTAAACGTCGAAACCGTGCATGGTTGCCAATAAGCATAAATTTCCGATTGTTGTTTTTGAAAACACAAAAACAACTTCTGCCACCCCAGAAACACATTCGTACACGATCAACACAAACACAACGTGGCAGAGTTACTCACCCCCTGCCTTATAGTCTGGTCTCGATTCACACGCCGGAAAAAATTTCGAAAATTTTTGGTTGATCTGTAATGTAATAGACTATTAAAAACTTTTAACGTATAGTTTACAAATGTGTACCAATAGGCCCTGGAATGCAATCAAGTGCGGGAACATTTCCACAAAATCGTCAACACTTTTTTTCTCCAGCAGGAACATTTTATGTTAAGGGAAACAGGCTGCCATTTCAATACAGATTTTAGATTTATCTGTTGTTTCCATTGAACGCAATGTTTGGGCACATGCAATAATTTCCGATGGTACGAAGGACTGGATATTCAATTTAGTTCGTTTGAACTTACGCATGTCTTGTGGTAGGCTCTTAATCGTATTTCTTATATAGTGGTATATGTGACCGTTATGTAGACCGCGTTCCAATCCAGTATGAAGCCAGAAAAAAATCCACTGCAAATAAATTTAATCGTGATTTATTTTTCAACCATATTTTGGTCAATTACCTCATCCGGTGCACCAGCGGGTCTTATGTTATCAGACTTCAACTGTGGAAAAAGTGTTACTATTTCCTTTGCTACAGCATGTTGTTCTTCTGCAGATGGGTAGCTGTACATATAACAATTAAAACATAGGTTGGCGCCGGCAAATTATAGATATGTATTCATCCTACCTGTGTCCTTCCCAAATTCGCTTCACCATAGCTTGGCAAGCAATTCTTGTTACTGACTTTAGATCGTTCTTGGTTGGAATTAATCCTTGATCCAATATCGGTAGCAAAATGTCACGACGAAACCTTTCATCTGCTTCAAAAATTTGACGGGAAATCTGAGAAGTAAGTTGAAATCAGACATTATTTTAATTATCGACTGTTTCGTCGCCGTTTTGGGTGATAATGGGTCAAACTTTGATGATATAGTTGCCTAACATATAATCAACTAACTGACATGACACTAGTTTTGCAACGGTTAGAAACAAAATCTTTATTTGCTTATCTGATTGCCTCACTGTTTTGTGCTATAGGGTTCATATCGAAAAATATGTTTGTGATGTGTTTTAGACTTTAAAAATGGTAAGATGGGATAACAGAATGACTGTGATAATATGCCTGCTATTCCAGGGTTATATTAAACAAACGTGCTTCAAAGAACCTGCTTCGGCATCGCTCTGATCTTCAGTAAATGTCTTCAGATTCTCCACGATTCGCAAAATTAATAGCCTAGGTCCTTTTTCGATGCCTAATGCTACTAGATGCGTTTCCTCCAAAAGCACCAGAGACGCGTCGTTAATTTTCTCAGCTGTAACAGGTAAAATGGAAAAAAAATTAATGGTACTAATACTCTCAATAGTGAACCTAGAGAGCGTAGTGTATATTTATATCGTTTGTTGTAACAATTTCAATTTGCATCATTATGATAATAGACAAGAAGATGAGATGCTGCTTATAAAAATATTATATTTATTTTGAAGGGTAGGACTTAATATTGTCAGTTACATTTTATATTCTGAGCGAGTTAGTCATCATTATATTTCATTATAATGTAAAATGTATCACTGTGTGTTTCGCCTGCTACCTGCCATAAACTGTAAGTCTTCCTTGTGAAAAGTTTGTCTCCAGAAATCCGAACAATCTTATTCGTGTGCTGAACTTCAAAACTGTAGTACGTTTCACAGAATGCTAAACATTTCAATCCTTCAATTATACATGAAATTTGCTCATTCAACAATGCTATCATTTTCAATACGCCGTAGAAAACTTCTCCACACATTACATACTTCACAACAGATCCTGGACGAAAGCTGGTTTTATTTATCTGCATGTGGTTAATACATACGATTGAATGTGGAAAATCGAACAGTAAACAAGCAAACTCTGAAGTGTTTTTGACAATGGTTGAGGATGATATAATGGATACAGTATTGATGTCGTAGTTATGACTGAGAATTGAGTTTACTTGCTTTAGATTCAGTCGCTTTGTAAGACTGAATGTCAAATTAATAAAATTATTACAAGTTTTCGCTTGCTTTTTTGATTCTTTGAATTTACCTTCATAGGGCATACATGAATGGTTTACTATTGGACCGTCTTGGCGAATAACTGTCGGATAATGAGCAATATGGTGCATTTTATTAATTGGCTTAACTAAAGGAAAAGATTTTTGGAAATAACTGTGAAAATGTTTGATTTCAGCTTCTAACTCATTAATTTGCTCGAACTTAAGTTATTCGAGAAGGAATAAAAGCATATTTTCAGAAGTGATCCAATCAAACAAATGTAATTAATATTATTGGTCAATTCAATATTAAGAATAAACAAAAAGGATCTGAGTAAAGTCCATGATTGTGACGCGGATTGACTGATAGCATGATTACGCGACTTTAAGCTTGCTTTTGTAGAATTTGGAAGCAATGCCATAATTAAAATCTCTGATCAAATCGTTGAGTTTTTCAACTGATATGAGTTTTTGGTCATTAACTAAACTGTTTAAAACTAGTTTCATTGTCAGCATTCCGACGCCCTCCAAAATGTCGTGCATCGGGTCGAATGTGTTATTCAAGGCTATGTTGAAATGTTTCAGCTGATGTAATGAGCATTCTCGAATCACCCCGCATTCTGATGGCATTTTCGCTTTTGTTGCGACCGCTCTTACATCTGATTTGGTTGACTCTGCTGTCCTCAAGCGATGCACCTCTCCGAATGATCCTTGGTGTAAACGATCTCGTGTTATGTAGCACATACGACAAAACAATTTAGCCTGTGGGCCCATCAGCTCGAAAACGTCATGAATTGCTAGCGTATCTCCGACAACATGTACTAATACAGCTCTCAAAACGAATTCTTGTCCTCGTACTTTGATTTGGACCCCTTCGTCAGATTCTAAGCGGAGAAGGTCTTGAATGAATGGACGTAGGGTTCTTACATAACCATACTTTTTCAAGACCTTTGTTTGTACAAGCAATGTAAGTTAGATTCGGTCTGGTTGAGAATTAATGATCGAGTTGAAGTTTTTGATTTTTATACTGACATTGATTAACTTTTTATTACCTTTCCGTGATCCTAATGCATTCAAATACTCCACATCGTCAAAGTGTACAGATAATCTTAACGCATCTGGGTAACTGTTTAAAAACGGATGGTGTTTAAATCGCTCACTATCTTTAAATCCCTGTAGGACATCGTTTTGTGGTACCTCATTTTTAATCGACTCCAATGCTCTCTCATTTTGTGCAATTAATGCCAATGTATCGATAATAGATATGTAATGTGCGGCATGTGTAATTTGTCTAGATCGTTTCACAACTCGTTTTTGGTACTCACGAATACGAGACGAATCGTTTGTAATTTTAGTGACCTTGATTTTTCCCAGTACTATCTCCTTCGGAACCGGTACTCGATATTCTGCAGTTCCTGATAAGTATGACAAACTATCACGGGATGAGTAAATATTCGCAAAGACATACGGAAATTCAAATTGGTTGATTGTATTTACGACATCAACGTCATTATATGCTATCGATCTTTGCTGCAAAAACGATTTGAAGACCCCGAGATAGTAGCTACCTGATTTTTGCAGAAGATTGGCCGTAACTTTCATTAATTCTTTTATTTTTGTCTCTGGTAGCCCAACATCGCAGTGCATCTTTAGGACATGCTTTTCTGGGAGTTGTTTTATTTCTGATTTCGAAATAGCAGGTTGAAAAAAAAAGCTTTTTGATATTCCTGAATAAATCCGCTCGTCTTCCGAATTTTGCGTTACAACATCGAGCTGCACAGGGCAAGACTGATCTTCTGCGGTATTTTGGTCGAGACATTCCCGGGGGTGAAATACAACGATATGTTGTTTCAGATGTTTGAATCTTCTGTAAACGGACCCACATTCAGAGCAAATGAATGGGATCTCTGCCGTATGGCTTGTGTTCAAACAATGTTTTTCCCGAAAGTGCCTTTTCAAATCGTCGACATAACCAGGAACGAATTTTCCACAATCAAATATGTGGCAGCGGAAACCTATTTACGATTAATTGAAATCTTATCATTAAAGCCATTTTGATCATTCATGTTCCCAATCCCTGCCAAAGATAAAACGACTTACCTTTTAATTTCCGATAAGTTTCGACATCTACAGCGGCTGCTATCTGCTCCATATTACGGCTTGTTATAAATTTTCGTCTACGATTTAGATTTGATATTATTTTCGCAGCACAAACTCACGAAGACACTATTCGTCATCCGACGCCATTTTATGTTGTTGAAAATGTAGCTAACTCAAAATTGAGTTCAGCACAGTTTTCTTGCGTGTTGAGTAGCAATAACTCACATTCATAAAATACGATTACTCAGCGTTTGACGTTTTAGATATATTTATAAAATTGAGTCAAAGTCACTCAAAATTGAGTTAAGGCTGGCCCACAATTGATACGTTTGCGTTCCGTTGACATTCCGGATATTTGACAGCTATTTTAAACATACACGCTCGTTTGAAGGTTCTCAAAATTGAGTGAAAAGTCACCCAATTCAATTAAAACCGGACCAACCCTAAATTGAGTAAATAAACCAAAACTCAATTTTGAGTAAACTGGATATATATTTTAATTAGAGTTACCCTTACTCATTTTCATAAATTTAAAGTTTTAGTGCAATGAGTAAAATTTCAGCAAAACAATTTAAATCATTCCGTTTTCTCTATAAAATCCAAATATTGGGAATTAAGAAGCATTTTGGGCATTTATATATATTCCAGCTCTATTTATTTTCATTAATTTCTTCTAACTTCTAAAAAATAAATCAATGGCGTGAATGGATGTTTTTGCTTTCACATAGACTTGGGTGTTAATCCCTAAATAGAGCCTTCCCACACCCATAGGTTCGGCAACGCATGCGATATGTAGTTGAGCAACGCTGTTCAGTGAAGCAACGTATTTCACCAATGCGATTTCTGAGGGCTGAAATGTCGTAACAGAAACGTAATTAATATTACTATTAACGAATCGAATTTTCTTACCGTTATCCAGTAAACTAAACGAATAACATGTTGATCTTTCATTTGCGGACTCACAGTTACCGTTCGACGAATGTCATCAATGCGCATTTTGTCATTGATCCTGAGTAAAGCCCGGATGTATGCTGAAAAAAAGCAATAATCCCATTATTACAGTACGTTATTCAAATGAAGAAGGGAAGTGCGTTTATCATCCTAAACTTGAGCAAACTTATGTGGATAATATAAAAGATATTTAGAAAAACCTCCTTTACAATCCGGGTTTGGATCACAATTCGGAAATAACCTCAAAAATGTTTGTTACATCAGAAAACTAACAATTACCTCTCAATTTGCGATAAGTTTCCGCATCCACCGCTGCTGCAACCTGTTCCATTTTTCTTATATCTCCTTAACTTCTAAAATTTTAGACGAATTAGATTTTCGCTTAGCTTCGCAAAAGCCACCTTGAAATATATGAGTCATTACCTTAGCGTCGATACAAGCTGAAAACTCAAAATGAAAATCTGAGCTTTTTTATTATTGATTGAGTCGATGTTACTCAAATTCATAAATCCTCTTACTCATGCGCTGACGTTTCAAAAGAAAATATGAAACTGAGTAACCTCAACTCAGTTTTGAGTTATCTTGAACGAGCGTGTATGGGATCATATGTTGCGGTAGAGTACTAAAATCTACTAAACGCAAACTTGACCGCAAAATCAACCGCAAGATTTGACACCTCTCAAATCTTGCGTATGACTTTGCGGGAAAATAATAATAACAAACATTTGGTATCAGTAGGAGGATTGTGCTTGCTTCGAAAAGCAGTTTAATTAGTATTAATTATACAACTTATTGTAAAGTGGAACCGAATACAGAACGGAGGCAGTGATTTTCTAGTGTGTGAGGTTTGTTGAATTAATTGTTATTATTATATTTTTAACATATCAACATGTTTCTTTCCATCCTCTACTTGAGTACTCGGACACAGCCGACGCCGGTATTGCTTCATAATTGGATCATCAGATTTTATACATTGAGGATGTGAGATATGGATGTAATGTCGGTAGATAAGCACCAAATTGGCTCCATTCATGGATGCAACTTCTTCCCATTCGATAGATTAGTTATTAAGGGCCAATTTCTTCACCTCCGCTTAGAGCTTCAACCATGTTTAGGCGTATGGGTAAGCACTGCTTAGGAGTTAAGCGGAGGTGAAGAAATTGGCCCTAAATGTATAGTCTTCGTACGGTTTTTTTGCCTGATTTAAGACGTTGCCAGCTGTATTAGCTCTACCCAACACAGAATTTCTCAAAAAAAGCTATAATATAAATGGGTAACCATTAACTAATTTCCGCATATGATTTATGTCTATTTGAGAATCAAAAGATTATAATTCATTCTACACAGATTTTGTTCTTTTGGTTTATGTTTATATGAGTCATAGGAAAAACAAACAAGAGGTGGTTGGGGCATATATCTGTAAGCGAATCCAATGTTTATTTTCGCTTTCGGAATGCATATTGGTGGGGTCCGAGTATATTTCTTTTCCTCGTATACTGTTCCTCTCCACTGCTTCTTTCGTTATAACCCACGGATTACCAATACCTAAGGTGTAAGTATAGCTTCTTCCAAATGCTGACCCGAATGTGAGTATCGGTTTTCTATGGTATGTTAATAGTATTTGTTCCTTTTTCCTTTTGGTTGCAAAAAATCAGTGGGGTTGTGTACAAGACACGACCGGTTGATGTAGACTACGTTAAACCAAGTGATGCATTATAATGTCAGGGAAGTTCTGTGTGGTTATTATTAGCGTTAAAAGGGTTTCAATTATTCGTGCCGGTCGCTTACCCTTACCAATAGAAACAGTTTAAGTCATAATATGACGGGTGAGGCTCTTATGGGACATTAGACCAGCGTGTTGAAGCCAGTATGTAAGAAAATTTATTGTACGCTCTTGAGATATTATTTGGTGGCCCTGAGAAGGGCTGTTTGGTTTAAATGATGACACGGCCACGGTTGCACGTTTCATGATGCACTATCTTTAAGGCCTAGAAGATAGTTGAGGATCTGTTAGGGAATATAAAATTATTAAATTAATGATAGTTTTGATCATTCTTATAATCATAATCGCTTTGCATTACTAAATGTTTATTCCTCGAAAATCAAAATCGTTGAACGGTGGTTCAAGAAAAATGCATAATATTACTGGCATTGCAAACGGAGATCACGAACGAAGGTTAAAGCGGCAGAATCTTCATCGCGACTTGTTGTTTGATCACAGCTCAAAGCCAAGTCGAGATAAAGGTACTTCTCTATGAAATCAATGAAGGGAAGTTTCTCTGACTTTGGAACAATGATGTTAAAATTGCCAGTCACAGTAACTGCCATACCTTTTCTGATGTATTTCACCAGGTTGAGTGCAATAAAATATTTAATCTGTTTGATTGTGAGACCTGGCAAAAACATATATAAAGTGTTGATTATATAGGGTACATGTCCCTTGACTCAGTCGACTATGTAGCGCACGATTACAATTTTAACTATAACTCATACAATAATTTAGCTGGAAACGATATTCAACTAGTTATACCTTTGCTAATACACGCTTAACAAGGCGTTTGCTGTACTGGACTGGTTTGAGTCGAAAACTTTCGATGGATATGGATATCATTAAAGATTCTTGTTCGGAAGAATTTCAGTAAAGTTTATTTATTTCATCGCTCCGGGAATTTATTTACATTATCGCTCCGGGCATTCGGCTATATTCGGTATACTATACGGAATATAAAGCTACTTTATAACATCTAAATGACTTTCTGATGTGATCAATCGGCCATTCCATTTCAAAACATTAAAATTCCCGCTATATTCATTTAGTTATATAGGTGTTGGTATGAATAAGCCCTTCGAAAAATACACAACCGCTCACTCTTACTTTTCCATTGAAAACTTTTATATTCTACATTTTACTATGTGATGAATACATTAGGCCATAGTTGGGAATAAAAGGTTAAATGCGTACCTAAAATATGGCCTATGGTTTTCTTGTGAAATTATTATTCATGTTTCTATGTGAATATCAGGTAAATTAGTGAATCCATTATGGCTAAAACGTTAAGGAAATCGAAATATGTATAAATATATTAGATCTCGCAGAAGAGAGTGAGTTTTATAAAATATCATTATTCTTTGCAATGGGTATGGGAGAAAAGGTTGGTTAATATATAATAAATTCTTATAAATATAAAATAAACACCTGAGAAAATAATCACGCATTGAAACATGTTCAGCGCATTATTTGTATCGATATCAAGTGTAGGTTCGTATGATGTAAGCACACGGCGCATGTCATCACCAGAATACAATGAATACTATGACAATTAAGACAGGGAGCGATAACATAGAGATATATTCAATTGCTATGATGGTATGCACTTTGTCAAATTGATTTAAATTTAATAAATATCAATTTCCTACCTCGAGTTGAAGGACCTTCTCCAGCGTCCAACTAGTTGTTGGCAACGCATTACCTCTTGCTGCTTTCAGTTTCGCCCGATAACTACGAGCTCGCTCGGCATCGTTTGCTCTTTATGCGCTTCCTCAATCTGCGCAAGCGTTCTGGATCAAGTCGGTTAGGCATTCTCACTTTCACTATGTTTCGAAAAAAGTTTTTCTTCTTAGAGGTAGGACTCTATCCAACGCGAATCGTTAACATAACAGAACAACTGTTTAAAACACACTACTAATTGGAATTAACAGAGAATGTTGGTTCGGAATATCATGTTCGAGATCGAAAATGGTGCCCGTGATAGGGAATTTGTGTGGTTTAAGGTATGCGACGAAGAGAAAACAAGTTTTGCTAATACCACTGGCTGCCAATCGACAATTTGAAACGAAAATCCGAATCAAACAAAATCTCAAGCTGAGAATTTTAAATTGACAGTAGCAAAGATGGATTTGTATCTGGTAGGATTTTTCAGTGAAAATAAATCAAAGCACCGACAGGCTTTGATTTATTTTCTCTGATTTTATGGATCCGCTGCATAGCACACTGTTGCCTAGTAACGACTTCGCAAAATCCAATATGAGTGCCAATCGACCGAAATGTAATATACAAAACTCTTATTCAAATAACTCTCTTATATTAGAAATGGAATTGATTTATTGATTCATCGTGGGTTGCGCCAACCAGCTAGGAAAAATTTTCATCGACGGAGAAATGTCCTGCTCGCCTTCCATGGAGGCTCTCCCGCAAACAGAAGCGTTTTTGCAGTCGTGACGAACAAATCGGCACTAGATTAAATGGCGCACAAACCGAACGAAATATTAATTTAATTCTTACATTAACAACTCTCTAAACTGGATTGGTTTTCCTCAAAAGGACAGATTATTTATAGGTGGGTTGCGCCAACCAGCTGGGTAAAATGTCCCCGACGGCTCGCCCTCCATGAAGGCGTTTTTGCAGTTGCGGCGAACGAATCGGCACCACAAACCAAACGAAATAAAAGTTTAATTCTTGTATAAACAACTCTTTTAATTAAATTGGTTGTCCTCAAAAGGACAGTTTATCAGTTTAAGGATTGCGCCAACCAGCTGGGTAAAATTTTTACCGACGGTTCGCCCTCCATCGAGCACCGACAAAATCTAAAGTTAGTTCTCTATTGAACAACTCTTTTATTTCAATTTATTTTCTTAAAAAGGACAGATTATTTTCACCTACTGTTGCTCGCCCCCCAAGGACGCTTTCCCCCAAACAGCAGCGTTTTCGAAGTCGCGGCGAAACAATTGCCACGATGAGGTAAGATAGCGGCTTATCCGCCATTTTACCTCAACGCGACGATCGCTGTTTGGGAGAGCCTTGGCACTTACCACCACCAGCTGCTACGTGACAACCAGCTGCCTCTGCGACCAGCTCCGCTGCCGGACAAATGAAGCAGCTGTCAGCGACCAGCTACCTGCGACCAGCTATCAGCGACCAGCTCCGCACAGCTTTATTGCTGCCAAACGAATGAGGATTTTTTTTCCTAAGTGTGCGTTTTATACCCGCCTCAGCTGCATGCGAGACGTACATGGTTAAAGTCCCTCTCTAATATAAAGAAGAAGAAGATGATGCAAGACGTTCCTTGCTTCGATTTGAAATCTGTGATAGGAAATTTGGTAAATTTACTCTGCAAAATGACATTATAAGACATCACCTTATATTTGCGTTATTTTCAATAGTTTACTATTGTTTGAGAATAATGTTTGACAATTGAATTGGAGCGCGGTAAAATTTCCGACCGATTGAGGAAGAAATCATGTAAATCTATCGTGGATTATTTGAGTTATTCGCGTACAAAACGTACGGTTTTTCGTGACGGTCGCAATATTTTAGATTTTCATTTGACTCCCTACCCTTGCCGTAAGACGTAGTCTACGTCAAAAGTTAGCGAGATTAGTCGCTGATTCTTTTGCGAAGTAGTTTGATAAGAATTCTGCTATTTTTTAAGGGTCCGTTGGGTTTTGGTCTTTTGTTTTGTTGGTCCATATTGGGTCAGATGATGTTTGCCAGATATGCTACGTGGATTCCTGAGATATATTCTTGCCATGAGTTTTGTTTTTCTTTTTCTATGTTACACACAAAAAAGGAATATTGTTTTATTAAATGTTAAGCGCTTTATTTCTAAAAAGTGTTTATTTTTCATTGAATTGAAAGTAAAATCATCTACTATGAAAGTTATGCGTTTGATTTAAAAGTATATTTTTTCGGTTCAGTGTGTTAATTTAAAAGTGTGTTCTTTTACTATGAAAATTGTAGAACTGTCAAATCCACCAACACAAAGCAAGTCATCGTTCTCGTCGTCATTGTCGTCGTCGAATGGAATTTTTAACTACTGTTGTCCGCGACCGTGTCTTCTGCGTTGTTCGTTGCTCCCGTCCCGTCCCGTGTTTTGTAAAAATTTCAACAAAATACTCCATGATTTTTGGCATAATCGACAAAATACAAAAAAACCCGGTCTCTTTAAAAAGTAACATAAATTCATCTGAAAATAAAAATCTTTTTATGTTAGAACTATTTATTATTTTAATCTAAACAGCAAACATTTATTATTTCTAGTTGAAAGTTCATTTTGAAATTAAAATAATTTGCTTTCATTTTTAAAGATGCCTAGGTGTGGATTTGACAGTTCTACAATTTATCTGAAAAGAAAACTTTTAAAGTTAAAACTATTTTTTATTTCAATCTTAACAGCTAACTTTCATTTCAATTGCATCACACTTTCTGGATGAAAGTTTGTTTCGGAATAAAAATAATTTTCTTTTATTTTCAACGATGCTACGGTTTCGATTTGACAGTTCTACAATTTGTTTTGAAAATTTCAACTTTTAAATGTAGAGCAGCAAAATTTTAAATTGACGGTTTGGAGGTTTTTGTTTGGAAAGTAAACCGCTTTCTACGAAAAAGAACCAACGCAACTTTTCAATTTTGGCAATGGTTTTTTTAATTCTAATAATCATTATTCTTTGTGTGTATACTCGCTTCATATATAATTTTTAGTAATTACTTATGGATGGTTTCGATATTGAGGTGTCTATTGAAGTATTTTTCAGACTTCTAAGTGCTTTTTGTCCTTTGAGAACAGCAGATTGTGGGGCCGAAAGATCATATTCTACTTAATCGATGCGCGCCTCTTTTTTGTGCCATTCGGTTCGTTTTCAAGAATGGTTTTAACTGGGCGGGCGTCCTACGTTCTAGCGACATGCTCAGCCCACCGTACACGACCGATTTTAGCAATTTGAACGATGGGAGGTTCAACACCTTCCGCTCAAAGACACCAAGAGCAAGTTGGTCCATCACTAGCAATGCCCGTGTTTCGTGACCGTAGAAGACTACTGGTCTAATTATTGTCTTGTAGATGGTCAACTTTGTAGTTCGGCGAGCTTTTTTCTTTGTTCCTTCGGAGTCCAAAGTAGGCACGATTGCCAACCATTTCTCTGGAGGTGTCGTCATCGATGGTGCACAGATAAAGCACAGATAAACAAATTCATCTACCTCGATGTCATCACCGGCGATCTAAACTGGTGGTGGGAGGCTAACATCTGGACTGTATAATGTGACATCTATTGCGGACATACTGTATCGTTCGTTCCATGCTGTTGAGTAACTGAATGTAGTTAATCCACCAATAAGAGTGATAAGGTGTGTTGCTAGGGATTGTAATATGTTCTTTGAATGTAAGTTGTAATTCGGAGTTTTTGCTTCGGATTTCGTTGTAGTTTCAGGGCTTCAAATGGTGAGTTGACAACTTCGAAGGAGGGTGCGACCGACCTCTGGTCCCCACAAGTTCCTACCTCACGCCTCCTCGAGTCAGATTATCACAAAAGACTGCCAGCTGAAACATGGAGACGCTGGTTGGCGTAGCCTGGGCAATGTTGTCATTTTGACTATAGCGAAGTAAGGGCGTGCGACCTGTGAATCATATCATAATTTTCCATTCTCATATCTTTCAGGTCTTACAGGTCATCATTATAAAAAAATTCAACATTTAAAATTCATTTTTCTCTTGTGGTTGTCAATGTATTTAAGTTTTCTGGTTCCTAATGGATGCGCAAGTTTGTCTACAATTGCAACAAAACAGCAGTCAGCACAAATGTAATTTTCAATTCATATTATTACATCACTTCACTTTATATATTATCTTATATGAGATTGTTTATTCATAACCATACATTTTTATCATCATCATTACTATTTTTATCATTACTTGTGTTTTCGTGATTTATATATTAACATTAAAATAATTTTATAAGTTTTATCTAATAGGTTATACATGGCTTATATGACCAATTATTATTTTGGTCCATGCTTCTCCTCTTATGATTTAGAAGTATCTAGTGCCTTGAATACAAAAAGCTGCAACGGAATCTGTGGTAGGCTTTTGCACTTACTACTGAATGTATTTTTCATTTCGGATTGGGAATGGATATTTTACTTAATCTGAGCTGATCTGATTCGTGCAGCGCTGTGTGCTATTTGGCTAGTGTCTGATTTTACAGTTCAATTTTTATCAGTACTGTTTCATAACTCACAATATCATTATAGTTGATGATATTGTCTTATTGATTTAGCTTCATAGATTATTTAAACATTAGTTATTGTTTTTTATGTCCATTGGCTTTCATTGCCTTTCAATGGAATCTTCCCTATTTCAGCAGCAACTCCTAACTCAGGCAGGGGGTGAGTAACTCTGCCACGTTGTGTTTGTGTTGATCGTGTACGAATGTGTTTCTGGGGTGGCAGAAGGTGTTTTTGTGTTTTCAAAAACAACAATCGGAAATTTATGCTTATTGGCAACCATGCACGGTTTCGACGTTTAATACATGCTCACATATGCATCGTCTGAATTACATTTGTGTAAGCGAGAGGGAAACAAAAACAAACAATCGATTCGTGTGAATGGTGCCAGATATGAATTTATCTTTCATGTGGTGGCGAGTGTGTTTGAAGTGTGGCGGATTGTGTTTTTTAGGGTGGTAACACAAGGTGGTCGAGTGACTTACCCCCTGAACTCAGGAGCAAAAACCAATATAAAATCAACATCAGGCAACAAATAGTGACCATGGCAACAATAAATTAAAATGTATAACGGTTATTTCTGTAAAATTTCAATAGATTTAACAACAAATTTCAGGATACCCCAAATCATGTTTTGGGTGAATTGCTGCTATCGCTGAAAACGAACGAAAACCTGCATTAGCGTAGACCCACAGAACTCTACACATTAACAATTTACTACATTTCTTGACTTTCAGGACCAACCGAATAAAGATCATATATAATAGATACGAATGCTTGTAGTATTTTCTATTTACATAAATATATACACTATTTTAGTAATAAATATTTCTTAGTCTTAGTTTCCGTGCTACAATGGGTGGTAGTACATATTATACATCATACATCATACGGATTTCGTTGTAGTTTCATTGTATAAGAAAAGTCATTGAGTTATTTATTCATATTAGCGCTAAGTTTAATTTCTTCGTCCTGGTCTATGTCCACCGACAAACCGACAAGAATGACAATAGCAAACGTCCTAATATTTCTGTTCAAATCACATTGCTGACATCTATCTTCGTGTTCGCTGAAAACGTTTATTGAAGCCACGAACACGCTTGGGAACTTGATAAGAAGGTTTATGTCTGAGAAATTTTGGACACGTTTATTTGATCTAAATAACATGATTCTATGGGTTTTGACATATGGGATCGGTGCACATTTGAATCGGTCGTTATGGATTCTTGATCAATAGTGATGATTGAGTTTCATGTCGGTTTGTGTCGGTGCTATGTCTATATGGTTCTGTTGGATGTGATGACTATTCGTGTTCTCTAAGCTGTGAAAATAATGTTATTTTGGGTTACTTTTTGTTTCTGTGTATTTTCTTACCAAGCTATATATCTTGCATGTATTATTTATATTTCATTTTATTTAGGTTGGACAAAAAAATGGATGATTCACAACAACTTAACATTGTAAGTATATTCTCTCTTTACAAGAAAGTTAGAAAAGGACTTCTTTAGCTGATGTAAATAATAACTTCAATCTATTTTCATTCTGAGTTTCGCAGTGTAAATGCATTTGGATGGATACGAGAAGTAAATGCTAAAAGCATTCGAGTATGCAAATACTTTTCGATACGTATAACGTTAACACATTGCATTTACTATGCTATTCCGTAAAATTCGTCGAATAAAATTGTTTTATGATTTGATTTTTCGATGATAATGATTTGAATAGAATGAGTAATAGTGTTGCTTTAAAGAATATGTTATTATTTGCATTCGGCAAATAAACACTCGTTAAATGTAGTAAAAAAATTGTTAATGGAAAGTTAATGCCTCATTTTTTACAGGAAGAAACCGACAATCTTAATGAAAGAATAATTTTGTTCGTTAAGGAGAACAAAGTTCTCTACGACAAAAGCATGCGAGCTTACAAAAACAACATTACCAGGAATAAATTATGGGCGCAACTTGGATGGGAGCTGAACATGGATGGTAAGTTTGTGTAATTTTTAATTTTTAACTCTTTAATAAGCAAATCACTAATCACAACATATTGTGCAACACTTGTTGTATACTGTTTTGTTGAACTGGAAAAATACTTTTTTGGAAGCACACAGGGCGGGAAATTTTAAGCGCTGGTTCATTTTTTGATCTTCTGTTCTATTTGAATGCCTTTACCAAACCATTATCTATCTATCTATCTATCTATCTATCTATCTTCTTCTATATATATAAAAATGGATTTCAGTCTGTCTGTCTGTCTGTCTGTCTGCTTGTCTGAACCTAATATACTCAAAAACTACTGAACCGATCGCCGTGAAATTTTGTATGCAGGGGTTTTTGGGGCCGGGAAAGGTTCTTATGATAGTAAAAGACCCCTCCCATCTCTGGAAAGGGGAGCTTCCATACGAATGAAACACTAATTTCTACTTAACTTGAGAACTCATCAAGCAAAAGAAACCAAATTTGGCATGTGTGAGTTTTTGAAGGCAAGAAAGTTTTCTATGGTAGCTTGAGAACACTCCCCGTCATAAAACGGGGGCTCCCATACAAATAAAACACAATATTCTGCATAACTCGGGAACTAATCAAGCAAACGGAATTAAATTTAGCATGTGGCGGTTTTTGAAGACAAAAAATGGTTCTATGTTGATTTGAGACCCCTCTCCTTTCTGAAAGGGGGGCTCCCATACAAATGGAACGCAAATCCTTGCATAACTCGAGAACTAATCAGGGAAATGGAACCAAATTAGGCATGTGGAAGTTTTTGAAGGAGGGAAATGTTTCTATGGGGATTTGAGACTCTTCCGCCATATGAGGAGGGAGGGGGGGAGGGGGCTCTCAAACAAATGGAACACAAATTTCTGCATAACTCGAAAACTAATAAAGCAAATTGAACCAAATTTGGAATGGACGAGTTTTTTAGGGCATGAAATGTTTTTATGGTGGTTCAAGCCCCTCCTCCCTCTAAAAATGAGGGCTCTCATACAAATGAAACACGAATTTAAGCCAAACATGAGAAATATCCTACTGCTATGCTAATTTGCATGTAAGAGTATTTATGTCCGGGACAGCATCTTATGATAGTTCAAGACCCCTCCCGTCTCTAGAAAGGGGAGCCCCCATGCAAATGAAAGCAAATTTGGTATGGGCGAGTTTTTGAAGGCAAGAAATGTTTTTATGGTAATTTGAGACCTCTACTCACTTTGGAAAGGGGGGCTCCTATACATACGAAACACAAATGTAAACGTAACATGAGAACTATCCCTACCGCTATGCAAATTTGTATGCAGGGGTTTTTGGGTCCGGCAAAGGATCTAGTGATAATTCGACACCCCTCCCGCCTTTAGAAAGGGGGGCACCCATGCAAATGAAAAACTATTTTCAGCATAACTCAAGAACTAATCAAACAAATGGAACCAAATATGGCATGTGGAGGTTTTTGTAGGCAAGAAATGTTTCTACGGTGGTTTGAGACCCCCCTCCTCTTTGAAAGAAGGGGCTCTCATACAAATGAAACAAGAATTTGAGCCAAACATGAGAATTATCCCAGGTATGACTATTTTTATGCAGGGATTTTTGGAGTCGGGGAAGATTCTTATGATGGTTCTAGACCCCTCCCGCATCTGGAAGGGGTGCTCCCACACCAATGAAACACAAATTTCTGCATAACTCGAGAACTAATCATGCAAATGGGAACAAATTTTGGATGTGGGGGTTTTCGGAACCAAGCAATGTTTTTATGGAGGTTTGAGACTCCTCCCTTCTCTGGAAGGGGTGGGCTCTCATAAAAATTAGACACAAATGTCAACCAAACATGAGAATCATACCTACTGTTATGAAAACTTATATATAATGATTGTTGAGGCTGGAGAAGGTTCTTACGATGGTTCGAAGCTACCCGTAACGCTGGTTGATCACCTTTTCGTGGTGCGTTACGGGGTATCAGATCTACCACCGAACCCTAGTCCGAATTAATTCAAACTAGGGAACATATTTCTTTTTGTAGTCAAAGGAACGTATAATTGGCCTTATTACATTTTATGTCTTGTGAAAAGTGACAATACTCGCGTTGCGCCACCGAGGATGAGCTTGGAATAAAGAAAACATGGTTAGTCTTCATTTATGTGAATTCTTATTTTCTATTTGATGTTCTATAGTTTGAATTGGTTATGACTAGGGTTCTGATGCATGGTCACTATCGGAGTTATTGATTGTTTTGTTTGAAATGAATCCGGTTTTGACTGATAAAGGGGCGCGCCTTTGAAGAGTGCTGTCGCTCACAAAGGGTTTAAACAGCGGAAACTTTCAATTAAACCTGATTCATTGCCAACAAAACAAACAATGACAACTGTAACAACACCGAATACTTCATCATTTCTCAATAGTGATGAAGTAACTCGACATGCACTAAACGAAGGCTACGGGATATACTACAATAGATCAAATTACTGGTCGCAGTGGTTTGTGTCCCGAACAGAGGAAAAAAAAAAAAAAAATGGTTCGAAGCTCCTTTCCCGCATGAAAAACCAATGAAACAGACATTTGAACCAAACATGAGAATTATCCATGGAACTAAAACATAAAACGTGTACTTCTCGGGTAAGAAGCATATTCTGATAAAAGTTTGAACCCCGCATTAGTCAAGAATTGGTTGAGTTACTCTCAGTGCTACATTATGCACAAGAAGTTAATCTTAGGTTATGCAAGAAAATTTTTTGTTCAAACTGACAGGATACGGCTTCGTTTGTCTTTGATATGCTTCTACGCAGAAATCAAAACTGGTAGAAACTACCGGTCCAAGGGTTAAATTAATAACACAAACCTTTTTTTTTTTAAATAACACACACAAGCAAACACAAATATTTTAACCAGATTCATTCAGAACAAAACCATAAACGCGCCAGTTCTATTAATTTTTCATTCATTTAGTTGCATGCGTGGCAAAGCTCGCACCGGGTTCCGCTAGTTTATATAGATATAAAAATGAATTTCTGGGAAAGGTTCTTAAGATAGAAAGAGACCCCTCATTTTTCTGAAAAGGGGGGCTCCCATACAAATGAAACAAATATTTCTGCATAACTTGAGAACTAATCAAGCAAAGGAAACCAAATTTGGCATGAGAGAGTTTTTAGATGCAAGACATGTTTTTATGGTGGTTTGAGACCCCTTCTCTTTCTGAAAAGGGAGGCTCCCATACAAATGGAACAGAAGTTTCTGCTTAACTCGAGAACTAATCAAGTACATGGAACCAAAGTTGGAAAGTAGAGGCTTTTGAAGGCAAGAAGTATTTTTATGGTGGTTCGAGACCCCTCCCATCTCTAGAAGGGGGGCTCTTATACTAATGAAACTGAAATTTCTGCATAACTCGAGAACTTATAAAGCGGATGGAACCAAATTTTGCATGTGTGGGGGTTTTGAAGCAAATGATTGTATGGTGGTTTGAGAAACCTCTCCCCTGATATTTTGAACTCGATCCAGCATTGTTTTTTTTTGAGTGCTCATGCGTTTGAACAAATTTTTCCCAAATTATAAACACATGAGTGTTTTCATGCGATTCTATCTTACCAAGCAACTATTTTTTGTTGTTTTTTGCTTATCAATTTTAGTCAAAGCGTTAACGACTCGTTGGAGGTCCATCAGAGACAGGTTTGTCAAGGCCCTAAAATTCGAGGAGCTATCCCATCGATCAGGAGCAGGAGTGCTGGATGACGGTCATCCATGGGAGTTCATGGACCAGTTGTCTTTTTTGAGAGATCACGTCAATAAACGAAAGTAAGTACTTCTCATGTCATACTGCTCATATGATCACATATTTTATGAACTTTTTGGATGTTGATAATCCATTCATATTGTAATTTGTTTTGGACAAAGCATAAACTATATTACAGAGAGGTTAGGAAAAAAAAAGTTTATCCGGTTTTCAAGCTGAAGATCTTCGATTTTGACAAGATGTTTTGACGTGCAAAGGGATGCCACAAAGTAGGAACAAAACTGACAAATTTGCTAGTTGCTAGTTGCTTTTTGATATTAGGCGATTTCATTTGAATTGACGGTTATGGGATTTTTCACATGCTAAGATTCAAGGTTGAATGTTTGTGATACTACATTTGTTTATTATTCATTACGATCTTTCAGAACGACTAGCAACTATTCCGACAGCGATGCTGGCCCAAGCTCAAGCCAGAGCAATGATTTCCAACAGTTGGTTGAAGAGCATCTGGATGAGCACTCAGAGAACATTCAAGAGTTTATGCATACTCCGCCAACAACAGCATCAACAAGGAAACGAAAGGCTGACGAAATTGATAATTAGATGTCTGCACTCCTCGACAAGTATATTTCCAACAGCGATGAAAGAAACACATCGTTTGGGCAATTCATTGATAGTAAGATGGCTGTCTTGCCAATAGAGGATAGAGAAAGGCTCGAAGCTCAAATAGTAAGCCTTGTGTACGCTGCAGTCGAGAAGCATCGAGCAACTGCGAGAAATGCAGAGTAAACTCAGCACGCATTTTTAAGTTCTTGTTATTTCTTTTCATTATTATTTTTTTTGTTTATTTGCACTTCCTTTTAATTTATGTTTTATGTAACAGCAGAATAAACATTAAACTACCAAGATTAGTTTTATAATTAGTAACGTACCGAAAAACGGGGTAACTTTGATCACTTCATTATCTGTTTCTATTATTCCTTTACTATGAACCTCTAGGTCTGCTTATACCTGTCTGATTCCCATTCACGCCATGCTTGTCTTTAAAGCCACTAGCTCGTTATAGGCGTCCACTTCAGTGGAAGTTGTGCCACTTTCCAGGTTTCACTTTTCAGCAAAGAGTTAATCTCTTTATCGACTGCCTATTTCCGCCAGCGACTTTCGAACATTCTACAAGTAGTTCACGGCACTCAATATGCTGCGTGGTGAACATCGTTCTACTGATGCCAGGATGAAGAGGTTCCACGTTGACATCCGGTGCTGGACCAGCATTCTCATTCGATCTATCTTCGTCGTGAAAACTTCCGAATTCTTTGTAATAAGTTTCTAAAGCGGATTCTTCTGTGCCTTCAGAAGAAACTCAGAACCGTCAGAATCCGCCGGTTCACATTCCTGACGTGATCGCTCTAATCCAACTCTACATCAGCAAATGGGAGTAACACGAAAATGGGAGGCGACTGCTTATTCATAACGTCCGCTAGACCTCCCTCAGTTTCCATAAAATCTACATCCAGTGCATGACCATACCATACCAATCAGCCCAAGACCAAGGGTGGCCTCTGCTGTTTACAGAAGTTTTCTCCGTTGTCTTCTGTCCATATCTTCATTTCGCCAATCTCGCAGTCGGCGAACAGCTCGCCGGTCACCTTTTACTTGATCAATTCACCTTACTTGTTGCGCACCTCGTCTTCTTGTATCTGCCGGTTCTTTATTGAGTTTTAAACTGGGTTATCGTCTGTCATTCTCACGACATGTGAACGATGGGAAGTTCCCCCAATAACTGATGCAATTGGTGGTTGATTCTCCTCCTCCAAGTTCCGTCGCCCATCTGCAATCCATCGTAGATTGTACGCAACACCTTCTGTTCAACGACACCAAGGGCGCATAAGTCCTGCGCAAGCAATGAACAATCGTGAATATCCCCGCTCTTCAAATAAAACCATCCAATGCAATGTTGAATAGCAAACACGACAATCTATCAACTTTCCGAAATTCTAAGGGACTCTTCTGCGCGTATTCCTAGATGTATTATCGTAACATCTCGAATGTTTTGTGTGCATACATACTGCAACTAGGTATTTGTCCTAGTATTTATTCGCACTGCGGTGCGTGCGAATGTTGATGGTATCGCAAAAAAAACCACTGATTCACTGTTCGTTGTTCAGGGGATCTCCAAGTGGCTTTGTGGATGTATTTATGGCGAAAGAAGGTACTTTGGACTACCAAACCACGGCAGGCCGTTTTAGGACAACGCGGCATGCTGGCTGTTCGGCCCAATTACCGGACAGTACATTGCACCCCGTCTTACCTAAGCGTTCTTGTAGTCAATGAAGAGGCATCATACACTAGCTCTAGCTGCGCGTAGAAAGTTTCTTTTTCGTCATCGGGTCTCTCTTCGTATGGGCTGTAAATCGTATTTGTTCGGGACCTACTGGTCTTAGACTTAGTCTATGGTAAAACGCTGTACACTTAAGTGACCATATATTTATCGAACGAATGCGAGACGTTCTGTGCATGGAATTTTATATTATTGAAACAATCGTTTAACTTAGGAATACATAACATTTTTATTGCAATTTAACGAACTTCATATAAAATATTCCCTTAAATTATCATTTATACATATTTCTCAGCATTGTATCTTTTAAAGCAACGCTTCATTATTCGAAATGCGCTGTTGAAATGTGTCACATGTATCAGTTGTCAACTCACCATTTTGCAGCCCAATTAATTTTTCTTATAGAAATAATATATAATATATAATAATATAGTTAAGATACATAACAACCTCCCTTTTTTTTTATTGTAGATGTCTCAATTAACATTAAATTCTATTGTGATAACAATAACCCCTATGGCCATTTTGTTGTTGCGAACAATGCTATTACTTGTACATACTATAGATTCTATTGTATGGTTACAATCAGTGTGTCAAATATTTTCTTTGTTTACCTAAAAACATAAGATAAACTTGACGAGTGATACACCCATTATTCTCTCACTATGCAACAATGATATGTTGTAGCTTGAATTTATTGCAACAAAACATAAAGAAAACAACAAAATGTTGCATCGATGATGGGAAAGAGACAAGTTGCTGTAAGAAAATGTTGTGATTCGCACACATGTTGCAACGATCTTGTTTTCCTGTAACAGCGACAAAATAACGTTTTGTCATTATTGCACCACACTACCGATAGCAACAATGCTTTATCAGCAACATGAAAAATAGCGACAATCAGTTGTTGCTGTCGAACACATTACTGATCTGAATACACTAAGGTTTTTTTTGCACGGTTTTTTTTTACACGGGTTGTTTTCGGCGAGAATTCAAATCACATTTTACGTTTTGGGCAACAAGTAATCATATGGCAGTTTTTCAAAAAATTCACAATTTTTGGGTAAATACTCAAAACTTTATAAACTGTATTTTAACCCCTGCATGGAAAGGTAACGCATACAAAAAAAATCGAAGCAATAAAAAATGTTTAAGCATGTGAATTTATTAACTCAATTTAGTATCTTTTTACACCCAGAACATCCTGAACATAAAGAAGTTCAGTACAGAGGATCTACAGTTGAAACTATAGTTTTTCCGATTACACAAAATTTCGATATCTATTCTACCATGTTTATTTAGAATTATGGAAGATCATCAGATATAATGAGATAATCTGGGATGTTCTAGGTTGTCCAAACTGTCCTGGAGTACAGAACTTAGAATCTACAGTTGTAACTATAGTTTTTTCGGCTAAACAAAGTTACGATATGCATTCAACCTTGTTAACTGATTCTTTTGGATGGTCAACAGACATTTTGAGATAAACTGGGATGTTCTAGGTAATCCAAACTGTTCTTGAGTTCTTAACTTAGGCCCTACAATTGCAATTGTAGCTTTTTAACTATCCAAATTAGCGATATGTAATCAATAAAGTTGATTGCATCTTTTGAAAGGTCAACCGATACTATGAGATAATTTGGGATGTTCTAGGTCAATCAAGCTGTTCTGGAGTTCAGAACTTAGGATCTACAACTGTAACGGTTGCTTTTTCAGCTATACTAATGTACGATATGTATTCAACCACTTTAATTGAGTCTTCTGGAAGGTCAGCAGATATAATGAAATAATCTAGCATGTTCTAGGTGATCCAAACAGTCCTGGAGCTCAGATCTTGGGATCAACAGTTGTAACTGTAGTTTCACGGCTATTCAAATTTACGATATGTATTCAACCATATTCAATGGATCTTCTGGAAGGTCCACCAACATTATGATGAAATCCGGGATGTTCTGGGGAATACCAGGCTGTTCATTAGTTCATAGATTAGGATCTACCACTGAAACTGTAGCTTTTTCAGATGTGAAAATGTACGATATGTGTTCAACTATGTTCATTGGATCTTATGAATGAGCAACCAACATTATGAGATAATCTGGGATATTCTAAGTCATCCAACCTGTCCTGGAGTACTGATCATAGGATCTTTAATTGTAACTGTACCTTTTCGGCTACACATAGTTATGCAACGTTTTCAAACATGTTTATTGAGTCTTCTGGATGATCAGCAGACATTATGAGATGATCTAGGAGGTTCTTTATCAGCTATACAGTTTTGGAGCTCAAAAATTAGGAGCTGAAATATTAACTGTAGCTTTTTAGGCTATACAAATATACGATTTGTATTCCCCTATGTTCAGTGGATCTTCTTTTAGGTCAACCGACATTATTGGATTGTCAATCCTCACAGAATATTTTTTTGACACATTATGGATATGAATCTCTCAAATTGGTTGTTGGTTACAAACTTCAAGAATGCATCTTGAAGTTGAAAAGTTATGATTGAATATGTCGAACAAAACTGATGATTCTCGATAGGCTTTTGGTCCCGATTTGGCTGAACCAATTGTAACTGTATCTTTTTTAGCTGCAAGGTAAACTTAGAATGAGCAATATTATCCCAGATTATCACATAATATCTTTTGACTTTCCAGAAGATAAACGTGGTTGAATGCATATCACAACTTGGAATTGTTGAATTATCTACAGATACAATTGTAGATTCAAGGTTTTGTGCTGAAGAGAAACACCAAAATACAGTACAATTACCATCACTGACCCAGATCATGTCCAGATGGGGCCAATGTAGTTCTTGACACTTGATTCTACCACTATTGGTATTATTTTGTATTTCGTATGTAATTTGGGGTGTAGCATGATATGTTCTGGTCCAAGTAAAAAAAAGGCTTTTCCCCGGATGTACCTAGAACATGCCAATAAGGTTTTGGGCATTTATCGAATTTAAATGTAATTAGAGATGTCGCATGGAATGTTTTGGTTCAGCATGCCCGAATGTGGCCAGCGTTCTCCTGAGCACTCTATATGGCTATCATTCATCTTGTAATCGAATCCTTATGTGATTTGACGTGTCTCACGGTAGCTTGGAAATAATTTAGATAATATCTTCAAAAGTAACCCATACCCACCGGAAACACATTGTGACTCTCCGGGTGAGAGTTGTTGATGTGGCGCAAACAATTTTTCAACAGAAACGTTTTCGGACTGAACTTGCAATTGAGACCCAGGCTACAACTAAGATCCCCGTTCTCGGAACGAAATATGTTTCGAACTTTTTGGGACATATTTTCTTTGTCCTCTGTAACAAATGTAGACTCCATTTTTTATTTTATTTTTTATACAACACAACGCAACTAAAGGCACTGAGGAAATGCCACAAGGAACGGAAATTACTGATCGCTCGAAAATTGGAAGAACAGCACTAGTCGGGATTGCAAAAGCTTTGATGAAACGTATGCAATAAATAGGAGAATGTCGCTAGAAACGACAATGGTTGAAAAGATGAACACTAGCTGTTGCAAATCCATTTTTTTTCGGAATAAATTAATTATCTTATGATATTAAAGCAACATGCATGATAAACTTTAGTTCATGTTAACAGAACAAACGGAAATGTATTGCAAATCGTATGTTTTTCATTAAAGCAGTATGTATCGATCTTCCATCTTTACCAACTATCCCCTATAACTGGACAAATTTTTTGAGAGAGAAAGAGCGATAAAACTACACGGCCATCCATTTCAACTCAGTTTTGAGTCGTTTTTGACTCACTTTCGTCAAAAGTGGAGTCACTCAAATTTGAATAAATGTAACGCGGATTTACAAGTCGATAAATCGAAAACATTCATCTGATTTGAGTCGATGTTTTTGATTTGTCGACTTGTCTATACCAGTTACATTTACTCAAATTTGAGTGACTTCTCTAATGACGAAAGTGAGTCAAAAACGACTCAAAACTGAGTTGAAATGGCTGGCCGTGTAAACATTGTCTCTTTTCGGTAGATGCAACATGTGACATTATTAAACTTATTTATGTTGCATACAAAGCAATATACAAACAACGCCTTGTCTCTTTCCAAAATAACAATCAGATGTTGTGAAACATTAATATCTTGATTCAACCGCCATGCAATTTGTCATTATTGTGTTGAGTATGCAACAATGATAAAGATACATTATTTTTTGTCCCAACATTGAAAAGTTAGGACAATGTCTTTATCATTCATGCATTCACGAATTTTGATTCACTGGTTACAATACATTTAATTGTAAACCTATGAGAATTTTTTATTCGGGAACTTCTGCGGCATGTTAACTAAAAACCCGCATTAATCCACCGATGGTGAGACTGAACCCTTCTGTTCACAAATGGCTGAGAAACCGGTGTGACATTATTTGTAACGCACACACACACACATACGCACACACATACATACACACAGACATGTGCTCAGTTCGTCGAGCTGAGTTGAATGGTATATGACACTCGGCCCTGTGGGATAAAAAGTCAAGTTTTCAAGCGATCTTAATGTTATTGATGTAAGAAAGGTAAAAAGAGACGAACCAGCTTCCGGTTGAAAGTCTCTTTAATAAAGACATCTAATCTAATCTAATGTTAACAAAAAGGCGCTCGCAGCTTGAAGACATCCGGATTTCGTCCCTCCCATAACTCGCAGGGAGTCAGGCCACTACCAATCGCACTACATGGACGTCTGTTGACCAAGTACGTTGCTGTCTGAATCGCAGAACCAAATTTTCACTCATGAATCCTCCAGCATAGACCGCATTCGGTCCACCTGTGGCGGTTCATCTACTCGTTGACCCCATTATGTTTGAGCGTATGTAGGACCATCCATTCTTCTTGGGTTACCTTACGCCTACAGAAATCATCAAATTTCTGGCATTGGAACTCATCTCCGTTGTTGCATTGTATGCGGCTTATTATTACGCCGCAATTTTCCGTAATACACGCCTCATATTGTTGGAACAACTCGAACACCGTTCTTCTGCCTTCCATCAAAAGCTCTTCTGGGTTTGCTTACTAATGACGCTTGGCTCACACACGACACTCTTGTCCGTCTTTCCTTCGGTCAGCTCAAGTCCTGTGAAAATATTTTCGGAAACAATTTTAGGTTGGGGCCCAGTATATTATTCTTCAAGAGTTGAATGAGAAACGGTTTTTCAGGTTTTTAGAAACACATTTATTCGAAAAAAATTAAATAAAATAATAACAAAGGATTGCTTAGCTTTCAATCATATTGAGAACACCGTGGCTATGCAAGATTCAATCAGTTTAGCCAAATAAAGAAATTAAAGTATCAGATGTTAAATGAATGCCGATTGACCCATATAAACATGCTAAACCTAATGAAGCACTGGATGAGTGAAAACATATTCGCTTAAAATGTTTCGCATTTGAATGGCTTGCTGCGTACTATTGTTACCCCTGTATAACCCAGAAACGCTTTTTAGAGGTTGACATTCTGTTCTCCAATCTCCTTGCGCAGCATCTTCACCATTAGAATTGATTGTGTCAGAAAATCCTTGCGGGCAATAATCATCACTACTTGTGGATTTCAGATAATTATGTAAAATAACTGACGCCAATACAATCAGCTCAGCATGTTCTGGAAGCATTACCAAAGTTGTTTTTAAGATTCGCCATCGTGCAACCAAAATGCCGAAAGCATTCTCAATAGTACGCCGAGCACGCGAAAGGCGCATATTGAAATTCTCTCGAATAGGCGATAGCAATTTTCCCGGGAACGGTCGCATCAAATTAATCTTAAGGGGAAAAGCGGCGTCTCCTACAATATAGTGCGGCAACTCCACGCTAGAATCAGGCAAACGTGCTGGTGGTGGTAGGTTCAGAGAACCGTCGTACAAACGTTTGCCAAATTCTGAGCATGCAAATACTCCTCCATCGCTGTTTCCCCCATACGCTCCGACATCCACAGCTATAAATTGATAGTTGGCATCACAAATAGCCATCAAATGGATGCTATGATGCCCTTTATAATTGAAAAATAAACTGCCCGAATTCGGAGGAGCCTCGATGTTCACGTGCTTTCCGTTAACAGCGCCACAGCAGTTGGGGAAGTCCCAAAGCTGATAGAACTCGGATGCCTTTCTGGACCAGTCTTCAGCAGTCAACTCGGGTAGGAAGCCCGACTTCAGTTCAGCCCATAGAACCTGACATACTTCATATATGATAGAGCTTGCCGTGCTCTCACCTATCTTGAAGCTCCATGATAGAAATGGAATGTCAGGTCCATGAGCCAGGTATCTGAAAACAGGATGTGAAGGAATTATACAAGGGCATAGAAACACAGACAAACTCGCTCGGGTGCTTAAACAAAAAATACTCACATCACGGTTAAAAAAAGCCTGAACTCTGGACTGAGAGTTCTTGCGGAGAATTTCTCCAACCTGTGTCGGATAACTTCCAACAACGAATTAAAAGTTCCAGGAGTCATCCGGGTCGCCCGAAAGAACTTTTCAGGATGTTGCACCATTGCATTGAAATTGGTGGCAAAAAATCCATACTCGCCACGGCTTAGCAGCAGGGGATGTACCCACTATCTTCTATCCGAACATTTCGACCTCTTGCTAAACTCGACATATTCTTTATACACTTGATACAGTTTACAAATGTTCAAAACCTCGGTGATATCCATTTCGGAATGATTTTTTATATAATAATGATACAACTCAAACAGTAGCTCCACCAAAATAAAACAGAAATTTGATTTTCAAAAATGGCGATTAGAAATTTTTCAGCTGTCATCGACCGGATTTATTGTGTGTTGGTTGTCCGTTTTGCGTACGTTTTTCATTTTAGTACAAAACGGATCAACCGGATTGCTAAACGCAAAGTGTATAGCGTCCTGCGCGTCATGTGCGCGTTTTAGTACCAAACGCTGGCGTTGACAGATGACGCGACGCGACGCGGGACGCGCTATTGTGCGCCAGCCTTTATTATTATATACCTTCCTGTCGGTAGTGGATTAGTTCCAGGAAATTTACGTTTGAAGTCATTT
The DNA here is from genome assembly GCA_034211315.2 of Aedes japonicus. Classification (NCBI taxonomy): domain Eukaryota; kingdom Metazoa; phylum Arthropoda; class Insecta; order Diptera; family Culicidae; genus Aedes; species Aedes japonicus. The sequence goes on along the minus strand of JASCZW010007058.1, from coordinate 10,608 downwards.
GCACGATAGCGTCATCAATGCAGTTTTGACAGTTCAGAGAGCTTGTTTACGTGGAGTTAGAATACTTTCGGTAAGTTCGGTTTAAGATTTTGTGCTCTAAATTTATAACCATTGAAGTAAAATTTCCGGAGAACAGATACCTGTGCTTATTTTTACATCATGTCCTGAATCTAATCGTACAGAATCCGAAAAAAAGCCAATAAAAAATTTCGTTTGAGCAGTTCAAATTCTAACACCTTGTAAACAAGCTCCCTGAACTGTCGAAAAAGATAGGTTAATACATTCGGTGCAATGATCCATTAGCGTAAAAAAGGGTCACTTACTTTAGAGTAACATTCGAATCTGTAAAAATAAGAGTACAACTTACCCACTGAGTAAGGTGTTAGGTGTTACTCACCTCAGTGACATTTCATTCTGTCGAATTAGAGTAGCAGTTACTCACTTATATTTTTTACTCAAATAAGCAAAAGGGAGTAGATGTTAATCATTTTTGATAATTAATTTTCTGCTTCGAATTAGTGTTATAAAATAAGGTAACCAACAAAATCTCGATCTAAAATTTGTATACTTCCATTTGTGAGGTATTGGACACTAATTTATTTGCTTTTCTTATATTTTTTGCAGAAAAATTCCCTGCGTCTCGAGGACATTTGGAAATAATAGCTAAAGATGGCTAAAGAATAGCAGACAGGATTATTGGAATCAGATTTGGAACAAACTGATAAAATGAGTGTCAAAACATTTTACAAGTTGATAGATTCTAGGGTATCATCGTGGCTAAAGAAATATCCAGGCACCAATGGCACAATAGTTTTCATCAGTTTAATGGATGCAGTACATAAATCATATGAAAATGATACTCTTACTCCGTTGGAGAGAATTGAGGAAATATCAGGGGGTAAGTCACTCGACCACCTTGTGTTACCACCCTAAAAAACACAATCCGCCACACTTCAAACACACTCGCCACCACATGAAAGATAAATTCATATCTGGCACCAAGGTTGCGGCTTATCATTTTTGACTTATCCATATTCATTTGCCGATAGCTCTTCTCAGAAGCTCAATTTCAAAATATGATGTATGAAAAACTTATGGTGCTTGAGTAGACCTACAACTTTGTTTAACAGTACATAGCTCTATCTCTTATATCTGGGGAATAAGAGCGTATATTCGAAGTGATCTTCGCGATGATATTCGCGGTGAAGATCACGCGAATATCATCGTGAAGATCACTGTGAATATACGCTCTCATGTCGAAGATATAGGAGTTAGAGCAATGTACTGTTACACAAAGTTGTAGGTCTACTCATGCACTACAAGTTCATCATACATCATATTTTGAAATCGACCCTCTGAAAGGAGATATTGGCAAATGAATATGCCTGAGTCAAAAATGATAAGCCGCAACCCTGTCTGGCACCATTCACACGAATCGATTGTTTGTTTTTGTTTCCCTCTCGCTTACTCAAATGTAATTCAGACGATGCATATGTGAGCATGTATTAAACGTCGAAACCGTGCATGGTTGCCAATAAGCATAAATTTCCAATTGTTGTTTTTGAAAACACAAAAACACCTTCTGCCACCCCAGAAACACATTCGTACACGATCAACACAAACACAGCGTGGCAGAGTTACTCACCCCCTGGGAAATATGGTTCGCAACATTTTTTATCAGAGTTTGGCACAATTGGATAAAAGGACATAACAAGCTGAGACTCGACGAAAACTTTATAAAAGATTACTCTGAGCTAGGAGTTGAGATTAATGCACATTCATTGATAAACTATTTGCATTTTTGTAGAGAGTTAAATCAGCCTGATTTCGTACCAACACTTTTAAATTAATTTTGATATTTCAGAATATTTGAGCAAGGCAACGCGATTCGAAGTCTTGGGCGAACTGAGAATTATGTTAGAAGGCAAATTCTCTTCCGCAAGGGGACGTTTTAAGCACACAAAATTCGAAGATTTCAGTTTTCCTTCGAACGAGGATATAGCACGTGCTGTTGAAAAAGGTAGAAAAAGAGCTACACAACTTTTGGATTACACAGGACTGGAATGGGAAGAGAAAGATTTTGAATGCGTCATAGCGGTTTCGAACCGCAATGATATTTTACCAATAAATGAAATCAGTGTATCTGCAATCAACGAGCAGTTTGAAACTGATAATGCTGCTAACGCGAGTGAGGATCTTATCTTTGAAGCAAATATTTTATTGAACCAAATAGGATCAGACTTCAACACAGTTTGTAAATACACACCAGGTATAAAACAACATGAACAAAAGTATTTCAGAATGATAGCTTTTTATATTCAGGTGAGCAGAAAACACCACGAGGATTCTTCAAAATACTTACTTCTACAGGAAAAACTATGTTGGCTCGTAAAGATTGTGCACACCAAAAAGTAGTCAACGGGAAATTAGTGGTATTAAATGGAAAATATGAGAAAATCAAAAGTAAACCATTTATTTAAGACTTCATAAAAATACAAATATAAAACATATACAGTTAAGTAAATTTGACCTGTTATATCCAAATGCCCGCACCTTTCGTTTGACGCCTTGCATCAGTTTTTGTACAGTGTCATCCGTCACCAATTTTGTAGCTTTCTGCCAGTTACGCCTGAAGCTTTACTCATCAATTGCTACGCTATTCGTTATTCGAAGATTCCTCTTGACCAGAGCCCAATACTTTTCGATCGGACGGAGTTCTGGCGAATTTGGCGGATTGCAATAATTTGGGACAATATTTACACCATTAGCAATGCACCAACCCTTAGCCAGTTTTCCATAGTGGCAAGATGCCAGGTCAGGCCAGAACAGCATCGAACCGTTGTGTTCCCAAATGAACGGCAACAGTCGTTTATACAGACACTCTTTTACGTAAATTTGTCCATTTAGAGTGCCAGTCGTGATGAAGATGTCGCTTCTGAGACCGGGTATTTTTTTGGGAATTTCGACAATTTTTTTTGCTTAAAACGATCAGCAACATTTCCTCTTTGCAACGAGGTATAAAACTGTAGTCCCGGTATCTGCTTAAAGTCAGCTTTGCAATATGTTTCGTCGTCCAATATTATGCAGTCGTATTCCTTCAGCATAGTGTCATATAATTTTCTCGATCGAGATTTTGCGCTCTTGTTCTGGCTGTCGTTACGATTTGGAGCAACACCTACTCTGAATGATTTCAAGCCTGCACTTTTCTTCACTTTCTGGACGAACGGTGGAGACATTTTCACTTTTTTCGCCACATCACGAACGGAGATATTCAGTTTCTTCTTAAATTCTTTAATCACTTTTTTCCTCTCCGCGACGAAATGAGAATCATGGTTACCTCCGGAACCGACCTTTCTCTTTAAAGTTAAGCGCTGCTGAAAGTTTTTTAGCACTTTAGTAACCGTCGATTTTGCGATTTTTAATGACTTGGCAATATCGCCATGCGGCATATCTGGATTTTCCACTCTTTTGTGCTAAATTGCTTCGCCCACGCGTTCTTGATTCGACGCCATTTTACTGAATAAAGGTTACTGTAGCCATCATAGCACACGTACATTAATATTCATGTAGTAGTGATCAGATTAGCAAAGCGTACACGGAGAAGACTGCATTAGGGCATTTCCGACGACTACTTTTTGGTGTGCACATTCTTTAAGGGGACTGTTGTGTGGCTGCTTTCTACGGAGCATATTAAAATAAGCAACGATAGACTACTGAGATTACGCACTCCAGCCGGCCATGATATGCGACCGTTGATCTTCGATGATAACCAAAAAATGTCACACATAATTGTTGGTGATTGGTTCATTTTTAAAGAAAATCAAAATTTTCTCGCAGCTCAGGTGCTAGGATTTATGTACTTGGATGGTAAATCAAAAAGAGAAAGAGAATGTAGTCTAAAATCTATACCTATTGAAGTTCCAGCTCACATACGCAATGCTAAAGGAATAGGTATTGTTTGCAACAAGTTCAATATTCTTTCTTCTTATAAGTTGAGCATTGTATCAGACTGGTCTAAGATAGACATTAGTAGGTATGTCTCCCACATACAAAAGCCAAAATTATTTGAAACAAATTTTGAATTAACACAAGAAACACGAATATTTTTAAAAGCTTTACTAGAACAGTAATTATTCGAGTAATGATCGAGTTTTAAATCCAAAATGGGAAGATTTTTTATAGCTACTGATATAAGGTTAGGCTCCCGTTAGATTATGTACATAAAACGTATTTGTAAGCGATTTTTACTTTAACACTGAACAGAATACCTGTAAGCTACTACGATAATAATAACAAATATGTTAAAATGCTGAAAACATGGAAATATTTTTGTCGAAAAATGAAAAATATCTATTTTTATTTAAAAATCAATGTTTCCAATGCTGTTTATGATTTTTAACATTTCTTTAAGTTGACGAAGCATTTGGTCGTAGTTAGTCCAAAAAACTAGCACTTACTTTGGGAAATTAGTCCATTTTACTGTTTTAGAAGTATGAATTCGAAGTGTTACTGTTGCAGCCGTAATAAAGTAAGGGATCGAAGCTTGTAGCTATAAACTCACAGATTTCTCATAAAATTGGACTTTCAAATGAATATTCGTTTTTAGACAGTGTTTAACCATCGACCACACATGCAAGGTTTAAAAAAATGCAGAGAAGATAATTGTTATATAATAATAAAAACAGTTTTGTTATACTATAATAAAATTTCTGTTTATAAAAACAACATACAATTTAAAACAAAAAAAAAACAGTTAAAAACCAAATGTTTGCCTCGGCTTGGAGCAAACAATTACTTCTCGCGATTTTTAAAGATTCTTCCTAGATTTCTTCTATAAGTTCTTCGTCGGTTTGCGGATAGTAGACAATTATGTCTTCTGGATTAAAATGGGTAGTTGTATGCTCGCCATCCTCTAAATTTTCGTTGACAGGTTGAGAGCGATACTTTTTCTCGGTTTTGATTTTAGATTCATCTTGATTCGAAAGAGCATTAAGGTTGAAGGATTCATCATCATTTTTTCGTCATCATCGAAAAATCCAAAGCAGTTTTTTCGTTTGATATTTAAACTCTGGAAATGAAAATGTATTCACTGTGTTCCGCTTGGCGAGCAGAATACAGTGAATACATTTTCACGAACTATGTTTTAATTTTGAACGAAAAAACTGCTTACGAATTTTTGATGATGACCGAAAATTGATGATGACTCCTTCAACCTTAACCTCGGTATTCACTTCCACTTCTACGTCTTCATGCTCATCGTCTTATTTGTTTCCTCGTTCCTTTCGGCGATCTCGACTGCGGTTCAAATTCTCTTCGTGCTTGAGGTCATGCCCTTGATTGTCCATTACCTCGCTTGACTTAGTGCGGCAAAAAAAATCATTGATGTTTGTTGTATGTCTCGTTCGATTGTGTTCGGAAAGGTGATGTGTGCAGTTGGATATTATCCAACCGCAGGACCCGTTTTTATTGTTACGGATACTCAAAGTAACAAACTTCGCACAGAAACAGCATTTGACTTTGCTCTGTCACGGCCCGATAAAAACCACCTCTGGATCATGCTGCAACTTTATTTGTTTACATTCCGCCCAACACATAATCTTTTTAACTATAGCTGCGGACTTGGTGGCGGTTTCTGAATCTCGCTCCGAAAATTCGGTGCGGCTATTGGAAGGAGGCTGGAAATTATCAGCGATGTTGTTAAAGCGTTCGGATGCGATATGTTCTGTAGGTTTCACCAAAGGTTTGTCAGATCGCAGGCAGTTTTTGCCGAGGTTCTTAAGATATAGCTGAAATTGGTTGAAAATTGTGCTTTAAACGTTTCAATCGATTATTAAGTATTTATTTTGTTATTTACCTTCACAAACACCATGCTATTGTATGACAATTTTCTAACCACTTCCTTCAGAAGTTCGATGTGTCCAGGAACAATTTTAAATTTTTCGGGATACTTGTGGTACACATGGAACGTTTCGGATGTAGTTTCGGAAACTAATGGCAATTGCTCTCTCGCAAATTGCTCCAATGATGTGATTAACCGGTCGTCTATTGACTTCAAAGCCGTATACCTTGCGTAGCCTGCTGCGCTGATTAGGTTTTTCAAATAGTTAGGTATTATTTCTCCTGTAGTATCCTCATACGATGTCCAGAAAGCTTTCGTATCTGAATCGTTCATTTTATTTCGAATTATATGCTTGCATTTCACTTAATTAACTGTGATTCCTCACGACATCGCGACTACGAAAATTTTTATACCAACTTTTCAAACGTCGTTGTCTACGTTATTTTAAATTGTTTGACTCCTCGTGTGATACACATTAACCTCAGTACCAAATGTTATTATGAATAGGTCTGGTAGTTTACAAGTAGCTGGAACTGAGATTTTTACGTCACACTCGCTATTCGATAAGCGCGACGGAAGAAAAAAGAGGCGATAAATTAATATTTCCGGGCATGTTCTCCTTAACATGGCACAGTATTGACATTAATCAACGCATTATTGTGTATAATACATATTCTCACGAATTGACATGCATTTTTATGTAAATAAACGTATTTTGTTTGAAAATTGGATTTTTATTGCATTTAACGACTTTAGCGGTTTTTGAAGATTTATTTTATTCGGCGAATATATGTGTATTTTTTCCGAATTTTGTATTCTTATTGCATTTCAATTTTTTTTGTTATATCATGAAAAATTGTGTATTATTTTCGATTCATTAACAGACCACAGTGAATTGCCCCTAGAATAATACCCAATGCGTGATATTTATTACGCTTTTCCACGTTAAAACATAACTGTCGCCCTGTTAAGATGAACCAGTTAAGTTTTAAAATGTATTCGGAGTCATTGTAATAAGAATGCTGATTCTTAGATATTAGATGATAAATTAGAATCAGATATTTTCCGAATATATGCGAGGGTATGATACACTGAAGCTACCAATTTTGAACAAGCATATAATTTTTTTAATTTTGGTTGAACTTCTAAGCGGAATTCCCTTTGAAGAGATTTTGATTGGGTTGACTTATTTCTTTTTACTTCCGTTATAACTGACAGAAACGCGTATTTTGTCTGCTCCTTGCTGTCTCCCTCAGTACAGTACTAAACGAAATACGCGTATATCCGGAGTAGTTCTTATAATTTCTACACTATGTTGGTTCAAGGGATTCAGTTATACTAAATCAAACGCAGACATGATATTCATTGCTTTAGCTATCGTTCCTCACCAGTCAGGTAACTGACCTAAGCTAACCCAAAATCATTGTGGCAACTCTGTATGCGGCAGCGGAACTATGCCATTAGCAAGCTGAAAGTTGTTAGACCACTGATTTAGGCGCATCCGTGAGTGACGAGTCACTGTGTGACATTACAGCGAGCTTGACTATCGTTGTAGCATTTTTAACCATAGGACCTGACAATGGTGTACATCAATAACAAGATCTGCTTATCTATCAATTCTATAATTTAACTTGAAATATTATTTAAATCCCTTTTAAAAGATGCGTAAAAACCTCTTCTTTCGATTGATGAAATTGTTACTTAAATGTATTAATTAATGACAGAATTATAAACGTTTAAATTAAAACAATTTTTTTGGATTTGTTATGCAATTTCAGCCTCCCCTTAATTTGATCTATTTCTCAAATATACCGTAAATTCATCGAAAATTTGTTATTCAATAAATTTTGGAGCAACTGAATAAATTTGAATTGCATCGTTTCTTAGATAATTGATTCTTGTAACATCTTGGCAGCCAAAATTTCACTGTTTAGGCTAAACAGATTACCGCCTGTATCTTAGAATGACCTAAAATTGAGTCAAACTACCTTGCATCAATCGCAATCGAGATAAAAAGAAAATAGTCACCCATTATAAAGGAGCTGTTCATATAGAAATATGGAAAATGATTTCACAACAAAACCCCAGACAGGGCCGTGTTTGAAGAAATAATACGAAAAAATTCCACCGACAGACTGTTCTTAATAAGAAACGTAGTGGATGAAATTAGGTTGCTTTCACAAATAGATCAAATATAATGCTTATATTGTTAAGGATGTAGTAGCAGTGGTCTATTGTAACGAGACCCAAAGTGATCGATTGATCTTGGCCGACACAAAACTTTCTGTGTCGTTTTTAAAATTGCAAGATTTAATGTTTATCGTACAATGCACAATATCGCACTAAACCAAAAACAAGCTGACAAATGAATCAACAAAATTTCAAAGAAAAAATCGATGAAATAACATCAATCGTAGCAATTACGTCCCTAACGAAAAATGCCGATCTCAGCCACCTAAAGTATGATGTTGCTTAGGAGCTGAGTCTTTTTTATCAGATTAATTATTTAACTTGAGCACTGATACTGGTTGGAGCTTACTCACAGAAGTCTCAAGATGTTGACTAAGGATTTTGGATTATTCACAAACACAAATTCTGACCTGTATCGACTGGTAACAAGATTTCATTTTGCAGCAGAAAATCATATACAATGTCTTTTTTCGATACATTCAAGGAAAATGCACCGCTGTCCCAAACCTCTCGTGTGTAGTACATATTTCCTGGGAGTACAAGGGTGCTGAAAGTAGATTTTCTGCTGGGATATTAAACACGAAATATATAATTATTAAACGACTTACATGAAAATAAATAAACTATCACTGTCCGGGCAAGAACCACTAGCTGAATCAAATAATTTTCAATAATAAAAATTGAAAAAAAAAACACGAGTGAAGTGACCGAACTGTCAAACAGTCTGAAAAAACATGGCGTTTCGTAAACGCAAAACTTACACGGTAGAGCAGAAAGCAGCAATTCGTATAAAATAAAAATAAAATAAAATATCATATCATGGTAATATTATATGATTTTTATCATCACGTTAAATTTAAATGCTCTTGGTGAGCAACTTCTTAAATGTAGCCGTTTTCAAAACAATTTCAATTTTGAATCGGATTTTTTTTTTGGGAAACTAGGAGAATTTAAAATGAACACTTCATTTGATCACTTTTAAAAATATAAAAAATAAGACTTGTTTCAAATTATCACTAGTTAACGCTAGCAAATTCATTTAAACTCCACTAGTCTTTCCTACAATTTACCTGTTGTCATCAACAAGATTGGACGTACTTTTTTCATGCACCGAGAGAAATGAAAAAAAGAGAAGGTAAATTTGTAACTCATTTACATCAAAATATTATTATTTGGACTTTTTATATCATTCTGCTCTTACTTTACGCTTGATACCATCCATTAAGTTCTGCACAGTGTCCTCAGTCACTTTTCTTCTTCTTTAGTATTTCAAGCTTATTGCTTCTACAATATGCTTATTGCTTGCCCTCAATTTAGTGTTCTATATGCACTTCTTTAGTTATTATTGAGAGCTTTCGATGCCAGGTACTATTTTTGCATTAGTATGTTTGTGTGGCAATGTGACAATCAAACTCTATACCCAGGGAATCGAGAAAATTTCCTTAACTAAAAATTCCTAGATCAGACTGAGAATCGAGCCCATCCACTTCCAGCATGGTGTTGCTTTGTAGCCGCGCCTTTACCGACTGAGCTGAGGGAGTTAAGAGTCACCCACAATTGATACGTTGCGGATGCGTTGACGTAAATTTGACAGAAAACCTATAGGAAAACTGTCAAATTTACGCAAACGCATCCGCAACGTATCAATTGTGGGCCAACCATAACCTTTATGAAAGCATTTTCCTTCTTTTTAGAAAATCCTTTCTCATTGTATACTGCCGTTCTACGCATAACTGTCCCATGTTGCTTTTGGTCAAATTGCAGCTTTTTCAATATATGCTTAATTTTTTAACTATACTATTGGATACAAACAAAAAATTATATACTTTGTTCTGAGTTTGTATCAAAAAAACATCAAGTCCCATGTTGTAATTCTAGGCATAAAAATCCCACTACGACAATTCTTAAGAGATCTTAGAAAACAAAATTGATTTAAGTTTACAACATTTTTTGTAGGATCTACTCGACACTCAGCATTGATAATAAGCCCCTTATCAAAAAAACTTAAACAATGACTTTGTCATGGAAACATTGAAATTAAATTGTCTATATAAGCCAGCATTTGCATTTGATAGAACTACGTTTTTAATGATGATATGGTGATAAAAAATAATCAGAATCATGGTAAGAGCATAAACAATAATGCACATGGCATGTGTATTTGAAAACGTTAATTCTATCGCCAACGATCCATCAATACATCATGCAGTGCAACTGATATGCCTAGAATTTTCTGCTGCAAGGCAAGATTCTACGCATATCAGTCCCACTGAATATTTTACCTCGTATTTTACATACAAAAATAATCTTATTGTTTGTAATACCACAGATTACATCGAAACTCAGCCACATCTTCAAATGCCACTCATAAATTTGTGGGTTTTACCACGAATCTTACCAACCCTTCACAATACCTAGACAACCAAAATGCACGTATATTGAAAGTTGTTTTTATGATATACAAACATATATGTAAGTAAACAAATCGTATAGAATGCAAAAAATATGGCTTATACGTGCAAAAGTGGACGCCATATACGTGCAAATTCCATTGTTTTCGTAAGCGAGTTGATTTGATA
>JASCZW010007057.1:0-75383 GCA_034211315.2 Aedes japonicus | reverse complement strand
ATTATTCAATCATATAAGGGGAAGTGGGGCAAAATCAGGCAGATCTTTGTTTACAGAGCCGTAGATGAAACAGCTTCTATTCGATTTTTCAAGAAATTCTACATAGGACTAGCCTTATTTGGTTGATCTTGAGCCACTCCGAGCAAAGATATCTACACTGATAGGCAAAATAAAGTGCCCACCTCTTCATTTTTTCAATTTCTCTCATTTACTTGGTTCAAATTAAAGTAAACACAAAGCAGTTTTTTTTCTTATTATATTTTTTAAATTCTTTTTAAGTTTCACTTATGGAATATTGAAAAAAGGAGTTTTACTTGAAGAAAAAAAATCAATTTGTGTTGAAAAAAAACAGTGACAAAATAAAGTTCCCACTTCAAAAATCGATATGTTTTCGATAAGTTTCCATTGTAAGACCCCTCGATTATTTATGTTTTGATATTTTGACATGTTTTGAAGCAAACGGCTCAACCTGGTGCATTTGTATACGTGATCGCATTTGATTCAATTGAAAAAAAAATTGGAGAACGCAGTGCTTTCGAAAGCAATTCCCTTGTGTATCCGAAAATTGGTCGTTCGTGATGTGCAAAACGGTGAATCGCAACGGGCTGTCGCTAAGAAGTACAGTATCAGTAAGGCAGCGGTTGGCAAAATTCTTCTGAAGCTTAAAACGTTTGGATCAGTGGTGGATCGCCCTGGTAGAGGCAGGAAGCGGAAAACGGATGCGAGAACGGACACCAAGATCACGCGCGAAGTCAAGGAGAACCCGAAGGTAACTGTCCGCGAGATCCAGGAAACCCTTCAGTTATCAGTTTCCGGTCGAACTGTTCGTCGCCGTCTCGTAGCACAGGGTTGAATAGCAAACTTGCCCGGAAGCGCCCATTTATCAGCAAGGCAAACAAAGCCAAACGGCTTAAGTTTGCTAAGGAGCATGCTGATAAGCCCCTAGAGTTCTGGAAAACGGTTCTCTAGACGGACGAATCAAAATTCGAGCTGTTTAACCGAGAGCGGCGGGTTCGTGTTTGGTGCAGATCGGGAGAGGAGCTTCAGGAGCGCCACATCCAAGGCACGATGAAGCATGGAGGAGGAAATGTGATGGTCTGGCGGTGTTTTCGTGGGGTGGAGTGGGAAGCATTGTGAAAATCGACGGGATAATGACGGCAGATTCTTACATCAACATCCTGCAAGAAAATCTGGAAAATCGCTGATCCAGACGGGCCTTGAAGAGAAGTTCGTATTCCAGCAGGACAACGACCCGAAGCATACAGCCAAGAAGACCAAGTCTTTCTTCCGGTCTTGTCGGATCAAACCGCTGGAATGGCCTTCCACAAAGCCCGGACCTCAATCCCATCGAGAATTTGTGGACGATTCTCGATGCCAGGGTTGACAAAACTGGTGTTACCAATAAAAATAACTATTTTGAAGCCCTGGTGCGCGCCTGGGAAGAGCTAGATCCACAGCACCTAAAGAACCTGGTCGAGAGCACGTCGAAGCGCTTGAAGGAGGTCCTGAAAGCCAAAGGAGGACACATCAATTATTGAAATGCTTCTATTTTACTTTAATTTATGTTTTCTGTAGCCTAAATGAAGTGGGCACTTTATATTGTCACTGTTTTTTTTTTCAACACAAATTGATTTTTAATCTTTAAGTAAAACTCCTTTTTTTGCAGTATTCCATAAGTGAAACTTAAAAAGAATACAAAAAATATGATAATAAAAAAAAATACAGTGTGTTTACTTTAATTTGAACCAAGTAAATGAGATAAATTGAAAAAACGATGAGGTGGGCACTTTATTTTGCCTATCAGTGTATAAAGCATTCAAGAATACAAGGGGAAGTGGGGTAAAACCAGCCATATCTTCGTTCACAGAGCCGTGCGGTAGTTGAAACAGCTTTTATTCGATTTTCCTGGAAATTTCACATGGCATTAGCACTATTTGATTGATCTTGAGCCTTTTCGTGCATAGATGTCTTTAATGGCCTTGTTTACAAGGCGCGCTTAAAAGCGGCATGATGGATTGTCGTGTTTGTTGTTTAACATTGCATTGGAGGGTGTGATTCGAAGAGCTGGGATAGACACGAGTGACACGATCTTCAGGAAGTCTGTCCAACTATTTGGCTTCGCCGAAGACGTTCATATACCAGTTGAAATATACAAATGCGCATTATGACTGGCAATCGTGCCTACTTTGGACTCCGAAGGACGCTAAGATCGAACAAAGTTCGCTGAACTACAAAGTTGACCATCTACAAGACATTAATTAGACCGGTAGTTCTCTACGACCACGAAACATGGACACTGCTTGTGAAGGACCAACGCGCTCTTGGTGTCTTTGAACCAAAGGTGCTGCGTACGATCAAAGGTGTACACGGTGTTCAATAAGTTCGGATACACTTTCAAAATTTGTTAAAAAAATGAAAACATGTTTTTTTATTTTTTGGATTTATGTTATTGAAAGCTATGTTTACAAGGAACGTTTACAACATTTCTCTTGGAAAGACCCCCCCTTTGTACTCCTTAACGAGCTTCAAACGTTTCTCGAACGCGTCGCAGGCGGCACGCACGGACTGCATGGGCATTTCGTCCCAGATTTTGAGAATTACCGTCTTGAAATGATCCAAAGTGCTGACCTTGTATTCGTTCAGCTTCGCCATCATATAGGACCAAACAAAAAAGTCGAGAGGATTCAAGTCCGGGGAGCTGGGAGGCCACAAAGTTTTGTCCAGAAAGTCGGTTAAATTGTCCCGACACCAGGCTTGAACCACATTTGCCGTATGGGCTGGTGCACCGTCCTGCTGGAACACGTAGTGCTCATCGCCGTAGAGGCTTCGGAGACTGGGGGCAACAACCTTTTCCAAAACCTCAGTTTTGTAGTACGCCGCGTTGATTTTGACGTTTTTTCAATAAACACCAAGGGTAGCTTACCACGTTTGCATACTGCCCCCAAACCATCACCGACGCGGCACTTTGGAACCGAGGGATGTTTATATTGATTCAGGAATGCTGTCCCTCGATGGCGCCCACACCCGGTCATTTTGCACATCGTGCGGCTGCTGCAGCACGAACAGTTTCTCGTCCGAGAAAACAAACTCCTGACCAGCGTGCCGAGAGAGGATCCTCTTAGCTCGATCCAACCGCTTTTGCTGGTAGCCTCCGAAACGCCATGGACCTTACGTTTTTTGTAAGGCCTGAAACCAAGGTCCTTGGTGAGTATGGTGTGAGCGGTTCTAATGGAAACGTTGAGATCTGCAGCCGTTTTCCGGATTGAGCGGTTCTTTTGCGCCGAATTCGCTCCTCACGATCTTGATGACCCGTGGCGTCCTCGCTGAACGCGGCCGACCGGATCTCGTCACGGTCATTGGTCGAGGACGTCTCCCGGTATCGCCTGATGGTCGTGTAGACAAAGTTCCGCTTGACCCCATGCGATTTCAGCAGCCGGAATATATCGCCGGGTCGCTCACCGTTCAAAAAACGCTTAATTACGAAGTCCCGATACTCTTTCATCGCGCGTAACAAACGAACAACAACTAACAGAATGTCAACACTGCGCACATTCGGTAGCGTATGAATGAAGCTAAAGCTGACACCAATACCAATGCAGAATATGTACATGGCGCATACCTACGCAATGATGAAAACTTGTATTCGAACTTATTGAACACCGTGTAGTGCAGATGGAAGACGGAACGTGGAAGAGGCAAATGAACCACGAATTTCAACAGTTGTTTGGAGAACCTCCCATCGTGAACTTCGCTAAAATCAGTTGAATACGATGGACTGTAAGAATGTCGGACGACAGCCCTGTTAAAGTGGTTCTCGAAAACGAACCGACGGGTACAAGAAGAAGAGGCGCGCCACGAACAAGGTGGGTCGTTCAAGTAAAAGGTGACCTGCGGACCTTGCAGCCATGGGCCAAATACAATAAGGAGTGTATCGAAAATAAGCTATCCACAAACTTTCTTTCAAATTATGTTGAAAAACGATATTTTATTCATACAAAAAATTGATCCTTTATTGTACGAGGTTAAACTTGAACATAATGAAGACCGGATGAAATTTAAGTTATTCCTTCACGAATTTTCGAACTTTGGATCGAATGCTCTTCATCAAGTTCCGGACAAGTGTTGCATCGCATTTTTTGGACGCATGAGCCCAATTTTTTTTGAACTCCTGCATGTTCCCAGCTGCCTTACCAGTCTTCTTGAAGACCCTCTTCACGATTGCCCAGTAACGTTCGATGGGTCGAAGCTGAGGGCAATTTGGTGGATTGATATTTTTCTCAACGAAATCTATACCCTTTTCCGCAAGCCAATTGAGAGTGGTTTTGGCATAGTGAGCCGACGCTAAATCCGACCAAAACAGTGGAGGTGTGCTATGCTTCTTATATAAAGGCAACAATCTCTTCTGGAGACACTCAGATCGATAGATTTCCGCATTTATAGTTCCGGTAGTGTAAAAAATGGTTGACTTCAAACCACAGGAACATATTGCTTGCCATACCAGTACCTTTCGACCGAATTTCTCCAATTGAATCAACCTGTCCGCATCGCTCACATCCTCTCCAACGACGGCAGTAAAGTATTGTGGACCTGGAAGGGTTTTTGTCCTCCTTTACATAAGTCTCATCGTCCATCAAAACGCATACATCCGGACGCTGCAAAAGACGCGAATCCGGGCCCTTGTTGCTGCTCGCTTCTTCTGTTCTGCACTTTGTTTCGAGATTTTCTGCTGGTTTCGCCTCTTGATACGCTGGATCATTCCGACACTCGTTCCTGCTTTTTGGCCAAATCACGTATTGACATTGATTTGTTCTTCATGATTAGAGATACCACTTTCTGCTCCAGTTTCGGGTTGGAAGAACCGGGTTTTCTGCCTCTTCCTGGTAGCTCATCCAAAGAATAGTGTTCCCCAAACTTATTAATGATGGTTTTAACACTCGCATGATGAATTCCAAACCGCTTCGCCAATTCTCGCATAGTAATACCCTTCTCACTTAGCCATGTGTCCAGAACCTTAATTTTCACTTCCTTTTCAATACGCGACATTCTGAAAACGCAGAATTCGAACCGCACAAACAAGTAAACAAAAGAAAGATGACAGTCAAACGCACAGCATGCAGTGTTCAGAGCATAAAAAACCATCACAAATACATGCGTACAACGCAAATGTATGTGGATAGCTTATATTCGATACACGCCTTAGAGACAACTTCTATGTACAGCAGAGGCCACATCGACCTAGGTCTGATTGGTAAGGTAAGCAGTTGCTTTCAATACTAAAAACTTGTACTGTACATGTATTATTTTTTCAGATAATTTTGATAAATGTGCTGACATTAAGGCCACATTCTTATCATTCTTGGTAAGGTCTGCTACTGCAGGATGCAATAAATAATGTGATTAGCTATATGGGATGCACAGAAAATTTACCGGTTTTCCACAATAACTAAAATTGAGCAAACAGTTCCATATACTTGTGGAGAAAAGACGTTCCCTTATTGATTTGTTTAAGGCTAGGACTTTAGCCATATATATTGCATGTACAGGGTGAGTGGTAATTTTTGTCAATGTTTTTTTTTTAACATGGATAGGTTAATCACAGTTATATTTGCACATTTTTTTTAATACAGTGTGTTCAAATGTCAACACGGACTAAAAGATTGCTTTGAATTTTTATTCGTTTGAGACTCGTGGTTATCATGAACGCAAAAAGGGAGGTCGTAATAAGTCTGGTTTTGAAACATTTTAGACGGTGTACTATTTTAAAGAAATTGAAACCACCAGGAATGCACGAAAGATGTATCTTTCGCATCTTCAAACCCTACAAAGAAACCTGTCCTTGGAGAATACCTCTCAAACATGCCCGTAAATACACTGTTGATTCTCCGGATGACATCAAACGAGTGAGAGAGCAAATAAGTAGGAATTCAGGTAGTCTAGCCGAAAGATGACCAAGGAACTGGGAATATCGCAAGAATAATTTGAAAGACGGCTTTAGCCTGAATCCATACAAAAATCAACTACTCAGCAAACACAAAATCATATATGATATCGGATATAAGTACAAAGTGTAGGCGATATACGTTAATGCGTTCATTTGAATTCATGTAAAATGTACGTATATCGCCTCCACTTTGCACTCTTATTCGCTATCATATACGATCCTGTGTTTGCTGGGTGGTGCATGGCTTGATTGAAAAGCAGAGGAATGCCATTGTCGTACGATGGTGATTCGGAAATTATGATTTTGAACTAAAAAATGTTACTGCTACAGGATTTTCACAACATAAAAAATAATCGGTTGCTTCCCTTCGTCAAAAACCACTACAAAAAATGCACCATACTACTTCAAACCAGAAACTGCAACATCCCACCAGGCAAAAGGTCTATAGACTTCACCTGATTTGAATTCTCTCGATTTCTATAACTGGGGCTACATTTTCTGCAAACTAGGCTAACCGTGGAATCTTTTAAGCAACGTTTGGTTAAAATATGAAATGACATGCCTCAAGATATCGTGTTTGCCCGCTGTGACATTTTTTAACAACGCATGTGGCTG
Organism: Aedes japonicus; assembly: GCA_034211315.2. Lineage (NCBI taxonomy): Eukaryota > Metazoa > Arthropoda > Insecta > Diptera > Culicidae > Aedes > Aedes japonicus. Next base: position 68,827 of record JASCZW010007057.1, on the reverse strand, counting down.
GCAATTACACAGAAAAAAAAACGTTCCCATAAATCAAAACGGATCGAAAACTAGTTCACGTTTTCCGGATTTTGCCCTTTAAACGTCATTTAGTTCATGATTACGTTATTGAGTTCACGGTGTATTTTTGCTTGTTCTCGAATTCATGACTGCATCCCACGAATCTTGGCATGGATTTTGTTCCGTGTAAAGCAAAGGGAGTAAGATTTCAAGTGAACTAAATTAAGACAAATGTAAAAGATATACAAACAGGAGATTCATTGCAAATTAAAATTCTTGCAAGCTGCTTTTATGCCCATACTGGGTTTGTGTCCTACGATTGTTTGATTAGACGTTTGGTGGTATGTATCACGAAAAGTCACAAATGTCATTTTGTAGAGTCGGAAACTTTCGAGGGATATGGATTTAATGTCGATCTATAAGCACCAAATTGGCTATTCATGGATGCAACTTCGCCTCATTCGATAGATTTATTATTATATGCAGTCTTCGTTTGGTTTTTTCTGATTCAAGGTTTTTTCAGACAACCACAAGTCGTATAACAGTATAACGTATATTCCTATATATTTAGTCAAAATCGTAATTAGATGTGGCCCTTATCGTATTCTGTTTAAGTTAAATCGTAAAGAGTGCAAATTTTCGAATTATATACCATGTGTCATTTATTCATCGTACTGCGTCACAAACTAAATCGGATATACATCGCTAACCGAATTTGTTATTACATTATTCAATCGCAGACGATATGAAATCATCTCGTTTAAGAAAATAATGAAATTTACATGTATATGGCTCCACTTTTGCCCGTATTGGCCATATTTGTGTATTCTATACGATTTGTTTACTTACATATATGTTTGTTTATCATAAAAACCTCTTTTACTATACGTGCATTTTGGTTGCCTGGGTTGCCAGCTGTATTCTCCCTACTCAATACAATGTTTTACCAGAACTATAATAAAACTGCCTTGATATACAGGGTGTCTCAGAATAGGTGTTTCGTAAACAAAATGGGATTACAACAAAACAAATCAACCAAATCATAGCATTTATTTTTTTTTATTTGAAAGATACATATTACAGAAATAAACCAAATTAATTCAATTCGAATCTCTCGCCCTTTTTCTTATATTTTTCTTTATAACTTTGCGCAAACGCTTTGTAGACCCATCGCAGCTAGCATGCACGATTTCCTGAGGAATTTGATCCCAAATATCAACCAAATGTGTCTTGAATAGAAAGTAAGCCCTTTCGTAGGGCCTATTTGTTGCAGCATATCACCCCATACAAAGTAGTCTTGAGATCCGGTAACGATGCAAGCCATTCTTCGCTTGCGATGAAATCACGCAAATTTTCCACGCAGGGTTCTTAAAAGTAAGCAAACAACCTTAAAAAAAAGAGTGTATTAGGTTTACCTTGGATACACGTTCAATGAAGCTTACCAAATGGATAGGTAAATGTATATTTTGATTGACATTTTTATCACTAGATGGTGCTGTAGGCAGCGCTGTATGGCTTACCAAACATGTGTTTGTGGAAAATAAAAGGGACTTATGTTGTTAATATTGTATATTTGATATAATCCTAAGGCCTAGAAGAAAAATTGAGATCTAATCTGATCTTATCTAATGAAATAAAATCTTATCTTATCAAATAATCTGAATAATCTGCATTGAAAACACCTTTCATCACTGTTTATACTACTAATGTGAACATTTGTATCGAAATAAAATGAGATAAACAGGTATTAGCGACCGCAGCTCTAAACACAACATTTTCAAACGAATCAAACGGAAAAGTATCAGCTTATTCAGTGTAGGGATTCAGCTCTTGATATAATAAACCTTACACATAGGGTAGGCGACGGGTTTTAAGCAGTTTAATCAGCACCTGGGACATTTGATTAAGCTGTGCGTAATCTATAATTAGAACTGCTAATATTTAGACGTTAAGGTGAATCGCTGCTCCATGTTTTTTTTCTTATCTTTTATCTCGCTCTCGCTAACTCACCTTGCTATTTCAAATTGATAAATCTCGATTGCTAGTGAATGAACATCGAATCGAACTCTATCAGATTGCTCACAGCAAGTAAGCACACAAACTGATGTGATTAAATTTTCAATATTTAGTACAGACTCTTAGTTTTATCAATTCTAAATGTAGAGTTAATGACTGCCGCCAAGAATGATTCAGCATAAGCCCTTAATCTATCTGCTTACTTCTAATCGATCAGAAAATACCTACAGAAACGAGCATTAGACTCAAAAAATGTCATGGCGGTGGAATAAAGTTCCCAATTGCAAGAACTTATTAAAAGCATTGGGATTGCTTTCCGATCATGAAAATGTTTTCTTCAGCTTTGCAATCTGCACTTAAACTAACAATATTGTATGAGAGCGATTCTGTGCATGTGTCGAAGGTGAAATGAAAAAGCCAGTTCATGATTTCCTGCAAACGCCAATTTCCAACCTGTTCCGTTTAACCCATCCGCTTCGAAACAATCAATCAAAACATGTCGATTGCCATGCAATCGCCTACTAGTAGGTTATGGACAGCATACTGACCAAACGTTTAGTTTGTCGATCTAAGAATGATGTGTTTTCTTATTTCATTTACTCTCATCGAAATGTTCGACAAAGCGACTGTGACGACAAACGGGATGATTTGTTTAAAAACAACCAAATGTAAGAGACAGCAGGCTTTACGTTACAATACCGGTGCGCTATATACAAGGTGCGGCAGAAAATAATGCGACAATTTGTTCTATTTATTTCAAATCCCATTTTCAACTAATTCAAACATTTTCGAGTGCAGTTATCTTTAAAAAGTCCTCTTAAACCAATTTATTTAACGTGTCCTCCATTTTAATTAATAACATCCTCGAACCGACGCCGGAAGCCTGAGCATGCCTTTCGGACGTAGTCCTCCAACATTGACTACCATTTGCGTGTTCTGGTTGACTTCAGGGTTTTCACACTAGGGTGTGATGTTTTGCAGGCTCGTGCTTCAACATATGCCCAAATCGAATAATCCAACGGATTAAGATCTGGACTGCTAGGGGGCCACAAATCCTTCGTTGGGTTCGATTGGACGTGTGACACGGCGCTCCATCCTGCTGTAGGACAGCAGGGAGTTGGCCTTCACCCAGGGAAGCACTTGGTCCTTTAAAATACCGATATACACTTCGGTATTGATTTTAACTCCAGCATCAATAAAAACAGGCACCATTTTCAAACCGTTGGACGCCACCAAGCCAAACATCATGACACCAGCCGGATGTTTGGTTTGACATTTGAATTTCACTTTTTCCGGAACGTTCTCCATTTTCTGCGGTGAATTGAACCGGTCCGTGCGGCTGTTGGCCACAGCATCGATGCTGAAAAGCTTTTCGTTGGAGAACAGGATTATCATTTTTCCCTTCTTCAACAAGGAAAGCAATCTCTTGGAACGAGTCAGTTTGCTACTGACCTGCTCCGTAATCAAGTGGCGTTTCGCTCTGGCTCTGGAAGATGCATTTAGGTCTACTTTGATAATTCTCCGCATGGATTTCTCCGAAATATTGGCTTCCTTTGCAAGTTTTCTTATGGAACGCTCGCAACCCGCAATTTCTGCACGGACCAATTTGATCACGTTCGGCGTGCGTGCAAAGCGCGGACGTCCACTTTCCGGCATCCGCTGCTTAGGACCATCCTGCAGGGACTTTTTTATGCGGTAAACTATTGCCAAATGGCACCCTACCACCTTGGCAATCTCTTTCGGCTTCTTCTGGGTGAGCAATAAACTGGTGATCACCTCTTTCGTAAACATTTTGACGAAATTGCAATAAAACAAATAGAATGTTTGGATGCAGCACTTGAAAGTAAACATAAATAACACTTTCGACAGAAATTAGTCACTAGCTACACGAATTAACCCAATATTCAAGATTGAACAAGTTCACATTATTTTCTGCCGCACCCTGTACATGCACGGCCATCCATTTTAACTCAGTTTTGAGCTGTTTTCGACGCAGTTTCGTCATTAGTGTAGTCACTCAAATTTGAGTAAATGTATTTCTGATTTTAGTCGATGGTTTTGATTTGTCGACTTGCTATTGCCAGTCACATTTACTCAAATTTAAGTGACTCCACTATTGATGGAAGTGAATCAAAACCGACTCAAAACTGAGTTGAAATGGCTGGCCGTGTGGTTAACAATGAAGAGAGGAAACATGGGCTCTCACAAAAGGAACAGTGATGCCTTGGGCGGCAGCCATGGGCTCAACAGCGAAGCATTATTTATCGTTGAGTACTATTGGACAGCTCTGAGACATATTGTTTATTGCATATTATACTGCCAGATAATGGACAAAATAATCAAAAGCATAGATCAACTTCAAGTGACTGTAAGAAACATGAAATAAATAGTGCTTTTATATCAACTATATATGAAATAAATTTAACTCAATGTTCAACACCGTATTCTGGCAACAAGCCTAGATGTGAGAAGGAACTGATGAAGACATTTGCTGCGGTACAAGCGAACAAATGCAAAATTCAGAAAGGCAGAATTTGAGCGAACTTCTTCAGCAGGTAGGAAATGGACAGTTTTCTAGATGATGTATTTTCAATCTTCAAAATGACAGTAATAAATTGGTAATCAATCAAGATTAATGCATCGAATAATTAGCCCGATAGATAGTGCTTGTATTGTATGATTCTGTAGCATAACTTTATAAATTTTGGTTTTTCGGCATCCAACGCTTTGTTTCTACAACCGTCGGAAGCCTCAAAGTTGAGCACAATCAGTTGACAACAAAAAAGCTAATATATTCACGCCGGAGAATTATAAACTTAATTGCTGTTTTGTCTATTGAGCAAAATCTACAGTTTACATCTCTTGCAGAGTCTTTTGAAGACCAAAAATTTATAATAGATTTATATAAACTTTGAATAAAATTAAAAATAAAGCGAGGAAAAATGACATGCGAAAAATTTTCAAATCATTCAAAAATTTTAAAAGTGCTTTTATTTCCAGTCCTGGTATAAGAACATCCTATGAAAAAATTAAACTCTATCCATACCATAATATTCTTGTCTGGTTTTGATTTTTAAGAGACGCAGCTGACTTTTGACAAGATTAAACAAGCTGGTTCTAATTTGCTTACCAGTGTACCCGGGCTAGTCAGCTCATGCAAGGCATACACGTACAACCGCCTCGTTTAAGCTCTTTTCCATTCGTACTATGCAACGGATGGTGATGGTTTCTTCATCGCTCGCTGCTGCCTGCACGAGGCGTAAATCTCATTAATTAGAAATATTATGGGGTGACGACAGCAGTTGTGTTTGTCGCCTTCAAAGAAACACACAGATACCACCCCCCCAAGCCCACACACATGCACAAACACACACAATTTTCCAAAGCAACGATGGCTCACAATCGAATAATGAATGTTATTGTTGTTATATTGCTCCCACGCAGGATTTTCCCCAACCCACAGCCGGGTCTTTGTTGCATCGTTCATCAGCATGCTAAATGAATGATGATTATACGGAACGAACTGTTGATTGTATGCTGTTTGCTGTGGCGACTGGTACAAGGCTCGACATATTGTCTGGGTAATTTTGGCTTTGTTAGGATCTGACATGACACCATGGATTACAGATTTATTGGAATGGTGGGTTTTGGCAACCGATGGAGTTTGTGGTGTTTAGTATGTTGACAATGAAGCCGGTTTTAGGGTTATGTTTTGCAGATGAATGAAAGCGCAAGATCATAACTTTGGTGATTGTGGTGGTGATAATTGAATTTAAGTTTGGATTTTGTGAATTTTTCAGTTTATTGTACTGCCAAGGAACACAGCTTGTATTAAACAAGTTGAAAGGACTGTCAAATGACTAAAACAGGTTATTTTGGTTGTTTAATTCATCTTTTAAAACTAGCGTAAATTTCTTCATTTGAAAGGAATCATACTTGGTTCCTATTTCGAAAAGTGGTAAATTTCAGATGTTAAAAACTATAATGGGCTTGCAATATTATCTTGTATTCTTTTTGTTTCTTTTTGTTTGGGTCATAAGTACGGGCTTATTTTACACTCAGTTGAATACTGCATCACCCCCCAAAATTTCAGCATCACCTAAATATAAGTGCATTCATGATGCTATATCTCGAGACCCTTGATATCTGCAAAGGTGCGGTCTTCAGTAAAGTTGTTCACAAGGTCAATGGAGTTTGAAAGGTGGACCGCTTTGTTTGGAATTTTACCGCTACGTGGTGCTAGTGAGCATGGAAAATTGAGCAATTTCATCTAGTTCTATCTCGTGATTCTGATAAGATGGAAAGTTCTAGTCTTCGGAAAAGCTATTCAGAAGAGACCAAGTTGTTCAGAAGAGACAAGTTATTGACATCCGGATGGTGAATAAGGTGAGTGGCAAAATAATGAGTTTACTTTAGCTTTATTCTATGTGAAGTCGTTTATTTCAAACATCAAAGGAAATGATCAAGCTCAATGGTAAGACATTTTATGTAGCAAACTTGAAGTTTGTTGTAGTTATCAATTCAATTTTCGATTCCTTGAAATACCCGCCGTTTGCTCTAATAACAGCCGTAAAAATTGTCGGCTTTCGTTCGATGGGATTCCACAATGTATCGTTTGTGATTTTCTTCCAAGCTGTTTGTAGGTACTCCCACAAGTGTTTATGGTTCTGGGCACGCTTATTTCTCGTGTTCCGGTCCAGCTCATCCCATAGCAGTTGGATTGGATTTAGATCCGGTGATTGTGCCGGCCAAACTATGTCGTGTAACTACGAATCATTGTCCAGTTGAAACCTTCACCAATTAATAGCAATCTATTTTGAACACCGTTTTGCTTAAGGATGTCTAAATAGCCCTCTTAACCCGTAACGCTGGTAGATCACCTTTTCGTGGTGCGTTACGGGGTATCAGATCTACCACCGAACTCTAGTCTGAACTAATTCAAACTAGGGAACATATTTGTTTTTTGTAGTCAAAGGAACGTATAATAGTCCTTATTACATTTTATGTCTTGGGAAAAGCGACAATACTCGGATTCGTCCACCGAGGATGAGCTTGGAATAAGGAAAACATGGTTAGTCTTCATTTATGTGAATTCTCATTTTCTATTTGATAGTCTATAGTTTGAATTGGTTAGGACAAGGGGTTCTGATGCATGATCAATATCAGAGTCATTGTTTGTTTTGTTTGCAATGAATTTGGTTTTGACTGATAAAGGGGCGCGCCTTTGAAGAGTGCTCTCACTCCTTAAATAGCGGAAACTTGCAATAGAACTTAATTCATTGCCAACAAACAATGACAACTGTAACAACTCCGGATACTTCATCATTTCTCAATAGTGATGAAGTAACTGGACATGCACTAAACAAAGGATACGGGATATACTACAATAGATCAAATTACTGGTCGCAGTGGTTTATGTCCCGAACAGAAGAAAAAAAATAGTCCTCCTTTTTTTTTTAAATAATTCTGTCTATACGGATCCCCAAACAAATCCCCAAAACCAGTTCTAGCAAACGAGCCCCAAACTAGCACCGACTCTTCTCCGTGTTTGACGATGGGTACGACACGACACAGCCCGGTTTCATTCGCTCACTGGGGAGACGGCGGACGAAGACACTCCTTTTACTGCTGAATAGTTCGAATTTTGATTCATTGATAAAGAGCACCTGACTCATGTTTAAATGTTCGTGCATTTTCGCCGCCAGCCTCGCTGTCTGCGAGGGTCCACAGGTCGCCTTCTATTTGATCGACCCACCTTACTCGTTGCGCGCCTCTTCTTCTTGTACCCGTCGGTTCGTTTTCGAGAACCATTTTAACAGGGCTATCGTCCGACATTCTTACGGCATGCCCAGCCCATCGTAGTCGACCGATTTTTTTGCAATGTGTACGATGGGAGGTTCTCCCAGCAACTGATGCAATTCGTGGTTCATTCGCCTCCTCCACGTTCCGTCTTCCATCTGCACTCCACCGTAGATGGTACGCAGAAGCTTCCGTTCAAAGACTCCAAGGGCGCGTTGGTCCTCCACTAGCAATGTTCATGTTTCGTGGCCGTAGAGAACTACCGGTCTAATAAATGTCTTGTAGATGGTCAACTTTAGCCGGCGTTGGTGGTGTAGTGGTAAGCGTGACTGCTGCGGGCACCCCAGCGGGTCTGGGTTCAATCGTAGTCGACGTCGGTGGTTTTTCTGAGGCGAAATAATCGTGTCGCGTTTTCCTTCGGAAGGGAAGTAAAGCCGTTGGTCCCGGCTCATAGTCATAAGTCGTTAGGTAGGGTCCAGGTGGTGGAATCATCTCCCTGGCGTCGGTGATTGTCACCGTGTGAGGAAATAGGCCGACGGAAAATAAAAAAAATAAAAAAAAAGATGGTCAACTTTGTTCGATCTTAGCGTCCTTTGGAGTCCAAAGTAGGCATGATTGCCAGCCATAATGCGCCTTTGTATTTCTCTGCTGATGTCGTTATCGAAGGTCACCAATAAACCCAGATACACGAATTCGTCTTCTACCTCGATTACATCACCGTCGATCTGAACTCGTGCTAGGTGGTCTTTTGCCCATTGATGCCTTTTTATATTGTTGTTTTCTTTTTTTCAGCAACACGACCCTTTAATCCCGTCTTGAGACGCCGTAGACGCACTGTTGGCACGGAAAGCGGAGAGCTTCTTACAGCATTCAACTCTTTGCGAATGTCCATTTAGTTGTAATTCCATTTAGTTGTAATCTGAGGCCTTCCACATCGGACGCGATTTTTATTTGAGTGGTTTTCCTCGAATTGTTTTAGGCATCTCACAACCAAGGTTTGACTAACGCACATTGTCATTGTAATGCGACGTGTCGAAATTCCTTTGTTGTGCAGTGCCACAATCGCTGCACGCTAGTCAAGGCTGGATTCATTTGAATTGTCTCCTGAACGACGATTCATAGTGGTGGACTTGATCGAAAATGCTCCTCGTTGTACGGAGGCCATCTGACTTGCCCGTGGTCTGCCTGGACAGGCTGAGGATTTCCTTCCAACGGTTCTGCGACGAATGATTCTTGACATTGTGGAGAAATTGAGCATCATTAGAGAGGCAATTTGACGCATGGATTGTCAGCCATTTGGAATATTTGCGTTTGCTTGTTAGGCTCAACCCGCGAAGTAAAACGACTTGTAGCACCACGATTTGGTAATGTTAATGTTGTTAAAAAAAGAAGAGAAACATCACACAACATCATATTTTAACTCTTATTCGGGCGATCGAAAATATACCCTGCCGCTTTGAACCGTTTGGAAATTCGAAAAACGGTGCTCTAGCTCAATTTGACCTGAGCTGCTATCTTTCTTGTCGATAAACCTGCAATTATGGTGTTGCAAGACACCATCAGTAAAGGTCAACAAACTGTTAAAATATGCAATCAAGTTAGAGTTTTGGAAGTTATACTTGATTCCGAGTTCACTTGTGTAGAATACTATGGCAATATAATATACAAGCCAAGTAATATGCTCGGGTTCATCGAAAGGTTTAGTTTTCATTTCAATGATCCCTATACAATGAAAACGTTGTATGTTACAAATGTTTCTGATATGGGTTTCGATCCTTTATTTTTGGAAGAGCTGATTATGAGTCCGTGATTGATCACACTAAACCATGTTGACTCGTGAGAAATTACATGATTATTGTGCATGAGGTTCTAACACCCGACAGCGCTTTCATTTCTATATCGGGATAGATGAATGATTCCCGCCATCCCAACAGGAACACCAATACTTATGGGTACGATCAAAGAGAAACATCGATTGGCAGGTCTTCGCGAAATTCATTTTGTGCATTGTACAAAAAAAGGTGCAATAATAGCATTTTGTTAGATGACAAGTAATATGAATGTTTCATACAATTTACGAGACATTTGTCCTATGTACAAAATCCATGTTTACGAAACGAGTGAAAGCTAATTTCCGAAAATAAATTTTCAGTGTATACTTTGCGTAAGTTAGGAGCAGCTCTTCTCGGCTACCTTCTTATGAGTCTCGATGTTTGTTAATTAAAATAGATGGGCTTGAAAAACGACGTGTGTTTGCAATCCCATCATTTATAAACGATGTTATTGGGCAAAGAGTAAATGTTCTGGCAGCACGGACGATAACAGCCAAAAAAGATGAACTGGGAAATGATATATTACCAGCACTCAGTGTCCGTTTCCATAGATTTCTTTGTACAGTTTATTTTGTGAAATTGAATAAGATGAAAGTAGATGAGGAATTCTACGGTTTTAACGAGAAACCCAACCGCAATCCAAACTTGTTTGAGATTTTAAAAACTAAGAGAGGTGGACACAAATTGAGCCAAGATGGCTTCTTGTACTTGAAAGATAAAGAGGTAAAGCAAAGTATTTAATTTTATTAAAAAAAATAATCATACTTCATCATTAGATCAACAGGTGTTCTACTGGGTATGTATCCTCTACCGTGGAACATGCCATTCAGATAAAAAATGTAATGGCCGTGCTAGGACGACCGTTAGCAATGCTGGCCATAGTTTTGTTTCGGCGACCGAGCATAATCATTTGCCGGATGCATTAGCGGTAAATATATAAATTCTTTGAAAAGAAAAGCACAAGAGAGTTCTGAACCATCGGAATAAATCATCAGATATTGTGCTGCGCAAGCTCCCACAGAGGTTAGACTATCAAGTATTATCAATTGGACTGTCTCTTGTATGCAAGTTAGGAATGTAATAATAACACTTATATTTTCCCGATGAATATGATATGAGCAAGACGGGCTCGGAAAGCGAGGTAGGAACGCCCAATAATTATGTCACGAAAAAAGGGACTTTTTAATACATACCCCCCCCCCCCCCACTTGTCGCGTTTTTTCGTATGGATTTTCAATTTTATTTATGGACTGTCATGTTTTCCAACCACCCCCCCCCCCCCACCCCGCTTACTGCGTGACATAAATAATGGACCTTCCTTAATACTTAGTTATCTTCGTCACATAACAAGTTTTAGAAAAAAGAATGTCTTATGCTTGGTTCAGACTAAAGGGTGTATTCGATAAAAATGGCACACACATATATACTCATCAAAATTAAACTGATTAACGGATTTTTTTTTAAATTTTCAGCGAATGAAGAACTACTAATGAGTTTTGATTTACAACATTTGTTTTATTCAATTTCGTCTCCCATCCCGAATGCCTGCAACCGATTGTACAACCGATTTTCCCAGTGTTTTTGTTGTTTTTACCTCAGTTTTCTTCAATTATAGCTCTGTTTTTATAGTTTTGGGATGTTTGCGAAGTTCCGTTTTCATAATTGCCCAGAATTTTTCAATTGGACGAAGTTCCGGTGAATTTGGTGGGTCTATATCCTTTGGCACAAAATTGACTCCGCTGGCTCGGTACCACTCCAATACGTTTCGAGCGTAGTGGCAGGATGCTAGATCAGGCCAAAACAGAGTTGATCCTTGTGCTTCTTGATGAATGGCAAGAGACGCTTCTTAAGGCACTCTTCCGTGTAAATCGCATCGTTTATTGTTCCGGAAGTGATGAAGGGAGCACTTATATCACCAAATTTCGATAGTTTCTTCTTTCGAACATCCTCCGGAACATCGAACTTCGACTTGGCAACGAAATATTCTTGCCCAGGAAGTTGACGGGAGTCGGCCTTGACGTATGTTTCGTCATCCATCACGATGCAACCGGATTTGGTGAGCAGCTTCGTGTAAAGTTTCCGGGCGCGGGTTTTCGCAGTGATGTTTTGTTTTTCATTTCGGTTTGGGGCTTTTTGCTCTTTGTAAACATGTAACCCAGCACGTTTCATGGTTTTCTGCACAAAACCAACTGACACCTTAGACTTTTTAGCGACATCTCGAATTGACATGTTTGGACGGTTCTTGAATTGTTGTACGACTTTCCTGGCCATTTTACTGTCCATTGGACCACTCCCTTCCTTCCTTTGGACACTCAGACGCTCCTCATAGGCGTAGCCAGAGGGGAGCAGAGAGCCGTTGCCCCCCTAACTTTTGAATCAATTTTTTAGAATTTTAATGTTTGCTTAAATTTTCTATTGTTTAGTGTTAATGTTTGATAGATTGCCCCTTTAGCTTCAATGAAAAAACAAGAAGTTGCCTTGATTTTGTGACAAGAAAGTGTAAATAGCAAAGGCTTAAATTTTTATAACATATGATTATCAACGGGCGAGACGAAAAGACTCATATCTGAATTTCATAGACAAGACAGCATGCTAATCAGAGCGAAAAGTTGCAGTTGTTTTATCCTATTCAAAGATGTTATCCGTTACTATGAGCATGAGTAAGATAATAAACATGCTGCTACTCCGTTTTTGCCAGATGAGCTGTTATTAGACAGAGAACCACCAGACTGATGCTTGGGACTAGCATACATTCTCAATGTGAGAAAAAAACTGGTGATCTCAAACTTATGCAATAGCCACCGCCTGCCTCGCCCTAATGCTGGTCAAATAAGGGAAGATAATTCAAGCAAAACAATGCATTAGGTCCTAAGTTACATTGGAAGACTCCCCAAGTAACCACAAGCATTATATTATTGCACTTATTCAACCCAAAAATTAACATCGGTGATGTGGGATCGCACCACTTCAACAGTTGTCAAGTAATGAAGCGTTAACCAATGCAATAATGCTTCTTTAGCAATGTCTTATGGCATTACAAAAGATAAAGCATTAGTTCGATCTTAGTGGGGCCCTTTTCAGGTTTAATCCAACTTTAATGATGCACTAGACGTTATACATATGCCCTATATATGCATGCTATTACAGCCTCGTGGTTTCTTGGGTCCCTTTGTTGACTTTCTCTTTGCGTTCCTACGGCTATGTAAGAACATGTTCAACTATTTTCAACTTACACTACGGTAGTAATAAGTGTGATTACAGATCCAATACGTCAAAATCGTCAGCAAATCGTTTAATAGCCAAGCTATTAACCAAAGAGAAAGTCGACGAAGAGAATCTCTCAATGTTAGTTAGGACCTAATGCATTGTTCAGCTTGAATTGTATAAGAAGGGAAACACCAACGCGGTCCTTCGTTAAACTTGCGGTTATGTCCTAGATATAACCCACCTCTATTTTTTATATTAATACCTATTTCTGATTTGAACCTATTTAAACAAATAGTGCTATTGGAGCCAATCACAAAATGGGATAGTGGTTTATTTGCTCTAGGATATGGTACGGCGAGCATGGCAAACCAATATTATGGATCACAAGTAATTGTGAACCTCACCACCAAACCACCCTCACATTTCACCAGGAATCATTTTTGTTGTTTATTTTTCTGTGCTCACTCGATTACTCACATCGCCGAATTATAGATAACCGAACAATACAAATCGCGCCATGGCCGATAGCAAAATATCGTGTAATAAAGCATCGACACAACCTTTCATAGCCGATGCTCGAATCAAACTTTTTTTCGTAAACTTTCATTTTTAAACTGTATTTAAATCCTATAGAAGCTTCTTAAGAACAATGTATGCGAATCCATTTAAATTTGTGATTTATGGATTTGGTAAAAGTAAGAGTGTGTAGACCCAGCAAACACAAAATCGTATATGATAGCGGATATAAGTACAAAGTGGAGGCGATATACGTTCATGCGTCCACTTGACTTCATGTAAAATGTACGTATATCGCCTCCACTTTTCATTCAGGTGCTATCATTACACCTATTTGTACAGTGCACGAGATGAATTTCATGAAGATCAACATATTGCTGCTTCTCTTCAATCGTACTCATACATGTTGGTATTGCTCCCGGTGTGCTCGAATCATTGATTTATTTTTATTTATTTTTTCAATTACATACTGGCTCTATAAAGAAGATCTGTCAGTCAATCATGCAACCACCAGAGTTTATTTTTTATTGATAACAAAATATTCGTAGTAGTTTATATTGTTTTCATAAAATGCACGAATGTTCTCTCTGTGCCAATAAATGCTTCGTGTTTTAGACAGTTACGTGGGTGACATTGAGTACGAAGATAGTTACAAGAAAAGTACAAATCTATTTACAACGAATACAACGAATAGATTTGTTAGTCTTACCTTCGATTTCGTAATAAAATCAAAATTTAATTTTCAGTGTGGGTGAGAGGGTGGAGGAAAAGAACATTTTTAGTTCAAACTGTTATCCTATACAAAAATCCAACACTACAGTGAAGTGAATATTTCGACACATGACAGTACCCGCTAGATTTTACCATGTTTGCTATTCAATGCGGTTTGATTTTGAAACATTTGAAAAACCTTAGGTTTTAAAAATCCTTTTTGTTGTTTTCTTAATTGCAGAACAAGCCTAGAATGGTTGAATTTTGTTGCCAAAATTTGACGGGTATTGTAGAGAAGATAATTCACCCGTCGTTCAGGCGGATTGTGGAACTTGAAAATGTCCCTACTCGACTGGTCATTGTGTTGTCTGTTGTATAATGTAATGTGTTCAGTGTGTGCAACCGCTTGTTGAAGACGGTGTAATTCTCTCTCTTATTATCTCTCTCTCTCTCTCTCCCTCTCTAAAAAAATATCTTGCCCCACCCTACTTGAAATCCTGGCTACGCCCATGACGCTCCTTGAAGGTTCTTATTACACGAGACACAGTTGTATTTGCAATTCCAAGCCTTTTAGTAATCCACCGGTGGGACGCCCCTGGATTTTGATTGTGAGTGCACACAATTTTCTCACGGACAATTTCTTGTTTCGACGACATGACTGGAACTACTGAATGTATAACTATGAAACTTGGCAGATGTAAATAATACACTATGGATAAGATCTACTCAAATTTCTAGGTGTTTTACTCATACGATTCAAAAGTTACAGAAGATTTTCTGTGATCCATTTTTATCGAATACACCCTTTACTGAACAAAAACCTCAAGCATACAAAAAGTATTTACAAGATAGCCTTGTGTCATGTTAAAACATTGTAGTCTGAATAGGGCATAAACTTACTTCCGAAACTCTTCTTACTCTTATAAAAAGGTTTTTGTATTGCTGGTTCTACGCTTTCTGATTTAGGGTAACGGGATGTAATGTTAGCCTAGTTCCTTGATTCGGCTTATGTACCAAATATGTCATTATTTCGGCGATAATCAACAAAATTATGTTGCTATTAGGAGGACCGATCTATTTTAAAGCAATTGAGACATTATTAATTAATTTATAACTGTTCACTTTCGCGTAATTTTTTATTTCCTTAACTTTTCAGACACCATAGTTTTACTGGTTAGGCTGAACAGATTATCTACACGCTCTTCGAATGATCTAAATTTGCCTTAATAAACCTATAAACCGTATAATGCAGTCAAGATGTAGAGAAAATAATCACACGTTATAAACTAGCAGGTCACATAGGTAAAATAACAATGATTTCACAAGAAAACCATTGACCCAATGTTAGGGACATATTTTGTAAGTTCCCAATTATGGCCGGTCCTATGGAAAAAGTAAAGCGTAGTAAAAATGTTGTTATTGGTAACATTTATAAAACAACTCTCTGAGTTTTGGTTGAATATTTTTCATATCTTAACACGAACTAAGGTAACTAAATTTGTGTAGAGTGAATTATAATGTTTTTATTTCCGAAGGACCGCTAAATAATATGTTAAAATCACTTAAGTGTTTCTTAGCAGTTTAACCCTAATGTGATCGACAGGGTACCCGGGTACCTTTTCATGTTTTATATTACTAAATTTCATAGTTTATTTTAAACTAGGAAGCTGAAATTTAGTGACATCCTAATTATAGTTGGAAGGCAACTTTTTATTTAAAAACATTTCGTATAGCAGCAAGGGGTGCCGAAGGGGGGCACCTCGATTTTTTACCCCTTAAGTGTTTTCATATGATCATAACTCTGGCTTTTATTGAACGACTTTTATTTTTTTTTTTGGCACCCTTACATTCCAAAACTCATTGACTTTATCGACATTAAATTGATCTGGTTCCCGTAAATCCGGGTTACCAGAGCTGTGTTCCTGTACGGAGAATCAATATCGGAACATCTATTGAATTTGCAAGAATGGATGTCAGAATGTTAGGAATAACTCCTAGAAACTATTTCTATCCTATTGTGGGCCATATTCCAACTTGTTCCTGGAACGGCCATTCTGTAACAGGTTCCTGTGGGGCCTCGAGTAGTTATGAACATTTTAAGAAGGAAACCTTTACAATGTGGTTATCAAATTTCCAACCTTTTTCAACGTGTTGCGGCCAGTGTTGTTCATGGCCATTCGAGGTCTTTCGGGAATTTGTTTCGAGATGAATGTTCCGAGGACAAATCATCAGATGCCAAAAAACGTAGAGAAATAGCTTTCTGGTGAAAATTCATGAATTTTGAAGCCCATATTGTCAAGGTTTTCTTCTAAACATGAACATGGCCAGTTGAAACCTGTTCCGGTAAAACAGGTCCGAGGACAAATCATCAGATTGCCACTAAACGTTAAAAAATACTCTACTGGAGAAATTTCATGAATTTTGATAAAGGGTGTCCACGATGAAATTGCCACACTATGAAATTGCTCTAACTTTTTAACCGTTGGGTAGAATTTAATGAAAATTTGGGTGGATTTAGTTCATAGTGCATTATTTACTTCCTTTTAAATCCTGTGATCAAAACTCGCGGAAATGGAGTCGAAAGAACAGCTCGTGCGTGATAAAATCTTACGCATTCATCACGAGAACAAGGATCTCTCGCATCGTTCCATCGCTAAAACGTTGGGAATCGCGAATTCCACGGTGTCGCGAGTGATTAAGCGGTTCGAGGAACGGTTGACCACCGATCGGAAGCCCAGAAGTGAAGGAAAAAGTATTCCGTACAACACCAAAAATCACAACCGCGTAGTTGGGGCCTTCAACCGAAATCCGAACGCCTCCGTTCGGGATGTGGCTAAGAAGCTGCACCTAAGCCGAAGTTTTGTCCAGAAGGCCAAAACTAAGGCTTGGCTTCGAACGTTCAAGGTACAAAAGGCCCCTAATCGCGACGAGAAGCAGAACAAGTCCGCCAAAACCCGTGCCAGGAAGTTGTACCTCAACATGCTGACGAAAGTTGAATGCTGCATCATGGACGACGAAACATATGTGAAGGCCGACTTCAAACAGATCCCCGGCAACCTGTTTTTCATGGCCAAGGATAAGTTCAGCGTTCCGGAGCATGTCCGCACTCAGAAGATGTCCAAATTTGCGAAGAAATTCCTGGTTTGGCAAGCCATCTGCACGTGCGGGAAGCGGAGTGCACCTTTCGTGACCCAGGACACGATGAACGGACAGGTGTACATAAAAGAGTGCCTCCAGAAGCGGCTGCTTCCTCTCCTGAAGGCCCACAACGTCCCAACAATCTTCTGGCTGGATTTGGCCCCATGCCACTACTTCAAGGACGTGCTGAAGTGGTATGCGGACAATAAGGTCAATTTCGTGCCGAAAATGTTCAACCCTCCCAATACTCCGGAGCTCCGCCCCATCGAGAAGTACTGGGCGATTATGAAGCAGCACCTTCTTAAACGACCTAAGGTAGTGAAGACAGTCGAGGAACTGAAGAAAGTATGGGTTTACATGCAAAAAACGGTTGATTCACAGGTTGTGCAGAATCTTATGGCCGGGGTTAAGGCCAAGGTGCGGGCATTTGCGTATGGACTGTAAATAAAATACGAATAAAATGGTAAAATGAAGTTTAATAGTTATTTCTCAATCGCTGAAAATTTGATGGCAATCGGATGAAAACTCGAATTTTGCGAATCAATTTTGTGTGTGGCAATTTCATCGTGGACTCCCTTTAGCCATATTGGCCATATTGTTCATGGGCAATCGAGGTCCCATGGGAACCTGTTCCAAATTGACAAGTCCGAGGGCAAATCATCAGATTGCCAATAAACGTTAAGAAATATCCTACTGGAGAAATTTCATGAATTTTGATACCCATATTGCCAGGAATTCTTTTCAAATATATTCATGGCCACTCGAGGCCCCATGGGAACCTGTTACAGAATGCCCGTTCCAGGAACAAGTTGGCATATGGATTAGAAATGGTTTTTTGGAATTATTCAATAGATTTTGACATCCATTTCCGGAAATTTAATAGATGTTTCCAAATAGTGCCTCCGTACCGGACCACAGCCCCGGTAACCCGGATTTACGAGAACCAGATGAATTTAAATGGTCATTGCTGATAATGTCCCTAAAGCCAATGAGTTTTGGAATCTAACGGAGCCAAAAGAATTCAAATCGGGCAATAATAGTCAGATTTATAATTATTTGAATTTGGTGGGTACCCGGGTACCCTGTCGATCACTTAAAGGTGTTTTTTTTGTCGATCACATAAGGGTTAAACATATCATAGCAAGTGTATTGCTAGTTAAATTTTGCGAATTGTCATTTTTTCGTTGGCACCGTGTTTAATAATTTAGTGGAAATTTTATGAATTTTCACTGCTAGATGTTCATATATTAGTGCCAGTATATATTTTAGTCCTTTTTCAACCATTCCAATGGGGTTTAAACAAATCTTCACGATCCACGGCTGCATTGGAGAAAGAGTGCACAGAAAGTTTTTACCTTTTGTGAAATGATCCTCTCTGATAAAAAAGGAAAATCTTATACAAAATCATTGAGATTGTTAAAAATTCATTCTCAACGGAGTGATATTTCACTTACACCGGAGTTTATTTTAACTGATTTCGAGACCGCAGAAATGGATGCTATATGGAAGGTATTTCTGATTGCACTCAACATGGCTGCTATTTCCATCTGGTTAAGAACTTGTGGAAAAATATTCAGAAACTGGGTCTGACAAATTTGTACAAAACTAATGTAAAGGTTCAAACAGCTTTTAGGCAAACTGAAGCTTTGGCATTCTTACAGCCAGAGGATGTTGCAAAAGGCTTAAGGCGCTTAAGAACCGCTCTTGGATCGTGGAAGGATTCGGAAGTTCCAATCTTCGACAAGATACAGACAATTTCATTAATTATGCATAAGAAATAGTAATTTTTATACATATTTTGGTTATAATTGATTAATATAGCGATGGACTTATATACATAGAGAAATATAAACTTATAATTCTACAATGCAAAAGATCCTGTTTCGTAAGATGACAATCTTTAACAATATGTTTATGTTTTTTCTAATAAGCTTTAATTGTGGAAGAAATTCGTGGAATCTGTACATTCGGGGAATTCAGTACATTCGGGTTAAAGTTTTTCGGGAAATCGGTACATTCGGGAAAACTTCATTCGGGGAACTGGTTTTCGGGGAAAAAGTCGGGCAACCATTTATTGCTGCTAAAAGCCTTACAGCTGGGACCATATCACATTTACTTTCTCATAGCAGATGGTTGAAGTACAAACAGTTGAAATAGAACACACGTAAAACTAAATTTAGGATAATTTCTAAGAATCGAGTAATTGAAGGCGCCTCTGTTGAAATTGAGGAAATTAATCGCGTGGGTGGGATTCAATATCTTGGCGTGATTATTGGTAATCGATTACAATATGACCTCTCACTTTGAGCCTCAAAGTATGGTATTTTTGCCGATTGAAAATTGATTGACTCGTTACTTCTAAAATACAATTGCACAAATCAATCATCTCTCTTTGCATTGACTTTTGACTTAGAGAAATAATAATAATAGAGAGCTCGCTTAATCATTTCCCAAAACAAAATATTTTCGACGCAGTCATGAGCGCTACCTGTTGATTATTTGAATGTAATAGCTGATTTGGCATCTTGTCATTACGCCATGTTTTGGATGTTTTGGAATGGTAAAAAGTGAATGGAGTGCAGGTTGTTCCGAAAGAGGCTACCTAACTGCCCGGGTTGTGACCTATCGAGCGGTATTGGGCTCTCGTGAAGAGAGAACATCAAGCTAAAATTATAAAAAAACTCGAGTACTTTTTCAATCAAACGTATCTGATTTCGTAAACAAAGAGGGAAATAAGATTCAAACGTAAATTCCACAAAACTCTCAGCACCCTCACGGAAAGTTGCATCATCATCATGTTAGGGAAATGTTATTCCTTGCGCTGGTGGACCTAGTTTGCATGAAAGTACTAAAGGTTTCAAGAATTTACCGTTTGAATCTTACTTCCCCTCTTTGTTTACAAAAACAGATACGTCTCTTTGAAAAAGTATTCGTGAAATTTCGAAAATCTTGGACCAAAGCAGCTTAATCGGTTGCAGAGAAGTCTGCACAGACCCTAATTGCTGGAGTAAATTCAAAAGTTCGTAGTTTTTTCATGCTGCCTAGTTAAGCAACTGTTATTAGTTTTAAGATGACTATGAATGCACAATTAAATGAATAAAAAATGCATCTTGGATTGAACTTAGAGAAAAATTGTTTTATTCCAAATTTAATCCAGGTTTTGTCGCGAATAAGCCTTATCCTTCTTATCAACAGGTAACCCTTTAGCAATTTCTGCTAAAGCCCGTAAGAGTTCGGTAGAATTGAATTGAATTGAATAGAAGTATACACAGATAATAGGAAACATTGAATTTGCTGCGTTATCTAATGCACATAAAGGGAATGCTTGATTTGGTAGAACATAATAGGATATTTCATTAAAATTTAAGCCAGATAACGCCTGAATCTAGCCTATTGCATGAGAGATTGCAAGTATTGTTGTATGGCGCATGAAAGATTGCAAACAATTTCGTTGTTTGCGCCTCCCTTGGCTTGGAATTGAACGAGGGGAAATTTTACGTGCCTTTTAATATCAATTATTTTTTTCTGTGTAGTTGAAATTGAGCGTAGGGCATGTTAGAATGGTGGCATACTTTGTTTTTTTAAGAATCAACTACTGTTGTACCGCTCAAAAAGAAGCGTACCGATTTGAAATTCGAATAGCTTTAAATAGATGATCAATTAAATGCAAGCGTACAAAAATCGTCAAATGATTCCAGACGTTGAGAAAATACTTACAACATCGTGGATTGCCAAACATAGGTAAAGTCTTGTGTAAAATAAATTGAATTTTCAGAGTAAGCCTCTAAGACTCGTTGCTCATAGCTTCGAAAGGGTTATTTTTTAGTGCCTCTGAGCTTTACCCTTTCGCAATACTTGAAGAAAATAGAACAAAATAAAAACAACGGGTCAAGGGTCAATTTGTCGTAGGAGGCATTCTGCTACTCTCCCATTTCATCAAAGAATTATTTCTCTTAATTAACATCACAAACAAAACCCGTTTTTCATTTTGATTTTATCTCCGTCCTCATCTTGGTCATTTCTAGTTGCTTGTTGAAAAAAATACCATAATAAAAGTTAGCACAAAATATTTCAGTTGAAACTTTTTCCGCTCAGATGACAAGATAATAATTTCACGAGAGTAGAAGTGCTATTTTCCAGCTGCTAAGTCCCAGAAGATTTCCCGATCTACAAAAAATATGTTATTTTGCATTGTTAGATTTTCTGCTGATAAAAATTTCAACCTCATGTCTCATGCCATACAGCTGACGCCTCCTTCATGGGAATAAAGATTTATTAAACATTAATAGTCCCATCATTTTCCCACGTTGTCTAATCGAAGTGACTTCGGGTCGTAAATAACGGCTAACGTAATCCTCAATTATGACTCACCTATTAGTGGATTGATGTTCTCGTGCCGTAAGCCGTGAGCCATTACAAGCAGATCCATCGCTTTCGTTTTGAGCTCCTGAGACGACGACGAACCGGAGCCGGCGGGGATTTCCTTCAGCTGAACCAAATCACCCTGGAAAAATAGGATTACAGTGAACTGGAGTGAAAGCCGCTGGGAAAATAATAAAAATATAAACGATCCGATAAAATCTATCACCGCATAAGTTAGAGTGCCTTAATTGTAGGGATATTCAAATTTTTTTCAACTGCGTAAATTTAATGAGAACAAGGTCAGTGATTGAGCATCCCCAATCTGTACCTAGAGCTCCGAAACGATGAAAAAGGTTTACTTAGAACCGTTAGAAGCTATATACGACGAAGAAAAAAAGGGTAAATAAGAGCATCGCTTTGAGACATAATTGATTAAAATAGCTTCTTAACGAAGCGTTTCCAAGGCGGATACCGGTTCGTTGTCGTTTGATTGGCAGAGACAAATAGTGCTGTCAGGATGGTGGAGTGGCTGCTCCATAGCAAAACGTAACAACCAAGCTTCTGCACTTACGTTGTAGCGAGCTTTCAACTCGAGTGCCCCTGCGACCACGGTGTTGTGACGCACCAAGGTATCGCTACCGGAGCCCGTTTTCGGAGGAGCCGGAAGGCCGAGGTTTTTCAATGACCCGATGGATCCCTTGAGCAGGTCCGGTTTCTCCACTTCTGGTCCTCCAAACTCCTGTAGCTGCTGGAGCCAACAGCACAGCATCGCTTCGATACCTTCGTCAACCTGGATGATATTGATAGACGAAACAAGTGATATTAGAAACCGGGTTTTCCAGGCTAAAAAAATGGCATGTGTGCTTCCTTTGATCCCAATCCTGTACAGCAATCCCCCGAGTGCCGGCAATGGGTAAATGCCGTTTCTTTCAAATACTTTTAATCGCAGGATGACTGTACATTAAAGAAAACAAAGCGAAAGTGGAACGGCCAAAAAAAAAAACGAGAGGTATATTAAAGTACGCCCCTGTCTTGTACTTACCCTTCTCATGTCAACCGGAAACACAAAATCCGACGGCGAGAGAACGATTTTGTTTGGTCCCTTGGAGAGGCGATTCTTCAGCAGATAGTTCCTGTCGGAATGAGAAAAAAAAAAAGAGAAACAAAATTAAGCAATCGGGAAACAATCTTCGTGTGAAGTGGGTTGGGATTTAACATTCGTGAGGAATGCAATTTTAAAGTGGTTCGATAGACTGTAGCACTGATTCAACCACTCGGCACCCAGCGAAGGAATAACTAGAACGTTTTTTGGGAGATTGGTTTTTCCACCAATTAGCCACTAATTAAGTGGTCCCATCAGGGTGCTGGCAGATGTGTTAAACCAGAGAGTAGTATTCTGCTAGTTAAAATATATCTGTACAACATTCAGAGAATGCTTACCTTTGGGATGAGATTATGAACTTAAGGCTCTTCATTAAAACAGAAGGGTTGTAGTGCAGTTTGATGTATGGAATAGAATTAAATATATGATAGTAATATTTTATCACAAAGCAGCCTTTTGTTTTATCCCAACAAAGGACACCATGCTTCCGGTTAGACTATTTCTACCATCCAATAAGTCTAGGTAGATCCCTGTACAATCAGGGATTATATCCTCAGCATCTAATTTTGCCCACGAGCGAAACACAAACCTCCTCATCTCAATATCATACGGAACTGACCTTCCATTGAACCGTTTCAATGGAATCAATATTTCCGACAACCTGTTGTGATCCAAACGGTTTCACTTTGTTGCCAAAGAACCCTTTCCTCGCTCTTCATCCAGCTTCCTCAATTTGCTTTGAACAAACAGCCGCCATATCATAGTAGTCGGAGAAAACCCCTTTGCCTACACTTCAGCGCTCAAGCATTTCGGCAAATAAACCGGAAAGATTATTCGCCATCTTCTCTCACGTTACTCCCACCTTAACTGAATGCGAACCCGGAGGAAGTGCTTTTTCCTTCATCGAGCAAATAATAATTCCATACTTTAGAAGCTACTCCCACTTTCATTGCTGTGTCTCGCCCACAAACTTTTATTCTCACAACTCGAAAGCATCGAGGAATGTGCCTAGGGTGGATATGCCGTTATGGAAGATTTTTTTTTCAATACATATCAAGCAGTCTTCACCTGATCTCAGATCAAGTTTCAGTTGACATCTTTTATCATTTTTGAAGGTTGTTTCAGCTGCGATGTCCTGTCCGGTTAAAATCAAGCACGCTTCAAGTTTCTTTTCAATTTTGGTAGTTCTTATACAGGAAGGTGTTAAGTAAAGGTGAAGTTGTATTCTGGGAACACATGGAAATATAAGATTCATGCAAGTTGGGTCCTCTTTTTTAAACTGACAAATCTCGCATGAGATTTGAACACTAATCCTTGGCGTGAGAGGTTTGTAGCTTTTCTGTTATGCCAACTCCGATTGTCAAAAAGTCAACTCTGTGTATCTTTAATTTGCTTCCACTCCCCAGTGAAAACACAATCTTGTACAACATATTCAGCCTTAAAAAAAGCACGTTTTGTAAAGCATGGTTGGTGAAATGGTTTTTCAACATTATTTAAACTACCAACTAAAGGGCGATACGGTCAAAATTTGGTCAATATCAACTTGACGTATTTCTTTCAATTTTGCATTTAAAAACCTGAACACCCCTCATTTTGAAGGTGTGTGTGTGTAGAATGTTGCTCCTATTTTGATTTTGGAATTCACTCTTCAGTTGTCAAAATGCCGTCCAAGCAAGAAGAGCAGCGTATCAAAATTTTGCTCGCGCATCGCGAAAATCCGAGCTACTCGCACGCAAAGTTGGCAAAATCGCTAAAAGTTGCCAAATCAACCGTTACAAATGTAATTAAAGTGTTTGGGGAACGTTTGTCGACAGCCAGGAAGTCTGGATCGGGGGAAATCGAAAACCGGAAGCCGCTGAGACGACAAAGAGAGTTGCCGGTAGTTTCAAGCGAAACGATAACCTATCTCTCCGAGATGCCGCAAATAAGCTGGGTGTATCGTCTACAACCGTGCATCGAGCCAAAAACGAGCCGGACTATCGACTTACAAGAAGGTAGTGACTCCAAATCGCGATGATAAACAAAATACGACGGCCAAAGCGCGATCCCGGAGGCTGTACACGACGATGCTGACGAAGTTTGACTGCGTGGTAATGGACGACGAAACCTACGTCAAAGCCGACTACAAGCAGCTTCCGGGACAGGAGTTTTATACGGCAAAAGGAAGGGGAAAGGTAGCAGATATTTTCAAGCACACGAAACTGTCAAAGTTCGCAAAGAAATATCTGGTTTGGCAAGCCATCTGTACCTGTGGCTTGAAAAGCAGCATTTTCATAGCTTCCGGGACTGTCAACCAAGAAATTTACGTGAAAGAGTGTTTGAATAAACGTCTGCTGTCTTTTCTGAAGAAACACGGTTGTTCCGTACTGTTTTGGCCGGATTTGGCATCCTGCCATTACGGTAAAAAGGCCATGGAGTGGTACGCCGCCAACAACGTGCAGGTGGTTCCCAAGGACAAGAACCCTCCCAACACGCCAGAGCTCCGCCCAATTGAGAAATACTGGGCTATTGTCAAGCGGAACCTAAAGAAGACCAAAAAAACTGCTAAGGACGAGCAGCAGTTCAAGGCAAACTGGCTTTCTGCGGCGAAGAAGGTGGACAAGGTGGCTGTACAAAATCTGATGGCAGGGGTCAAGCGTGTGGCCCGGCAATTCGAATTTGGAAAAGCGGAAGCCTAACTGAATATTTTTCCTGAATTTTATACTAATTGAACTTGAAAAAGAAATTTAATTTGATTTTTTAAATAAACGATTTCACCGATTAACACGCGTTTTCCCTTGACCAAATTTTGACCGTATCACCCTTTAAGCCTTGTCCTGTTCATGTTTATACATGTATGGAACCATGCTTATAAGAACAATAATAATATTTTAATCACTTGCAGCAGTAAAAAAAGTCTTTTTAGCTCGATCTTTAGTCAGAATTCAAGAGGTCCAAACCGCTCCGAACTTCACATGTTTTGCAACACGTTTATAATTCATTTATAAAACATACAATTTTTTCGTGTGTTACCACCACCACACAAAATAAAAAATAATTAAAACATACAATAACACTCAATGTTCCAATACTATAGCAAACAACTAGGGCAACATAGGGTGGATTATAAACTCTACAGTAAAATAATAATTTCTTTTATGGTTTGGTCGCATAAAGCCGGTCCACGTTGAATTTTGGACACCAAAATAAAAGAAATTACACATAATCAAATAAACTCAATTGATAAATTCAAAATAGTAGAGATATATTTACATATGAAACAGGAGATTAAGATGGTAATCCTTCTTTCTGTAAAATTCTCGAACTTTCTGTGATGGTGGAGTCAGGTTCCGTACGGTATCCTCAGATACGCCCGCTTGGACAATTCTCCATCTTCTCTTGAAATCATCGATACCATTTGCTTTCTTCTTAGTTTTGAAGAGTGTCCGCTTGACTACAGGCCAGTACTTCTCTATTGGGTGAAGTTCTGGACAGTTTGGTGGGTTGGCTGTTTTTGGCACGTATTTGACCTTTTGTGCCTTATACCATTCCGGGATGGAGTTGGCATAGTGACAATCAGCCCAAAATAGAGTTGAAGAGCCGTGGCTTCTGATAATCGGTAGCTGCTGATTTTGGAGATATTCTCTCTCGTACACATCCTTATTAATAGTACCGGTAGAGACGAAACTTTTAGATTTTCGACCACAACTACATATGGCCTGCCAAATCAAATACTTCTTCGAAAATTTGGACACTTCCTTCATCCGGAAATGCTCGGCTACGGCGTTCCTTTGCATTGCAATAGAAAAAGCCAGACCCGGATGCTGTTTACAGTTTACAGTACTGTTTGCAAAAGATTGGTGTAAAGCTCCTTAGCACGACTTTTTGCAGTGAAATTTTGCTTGTCATCACGGTTGGGTACCTTGTTTACTGTGTATGCCTTCAGTTCTTGCCTGTGCTTCATTTTTTGTACGTGTGTTTTTGACTTTCCAAAATTTGCGAGCCACATTTTGCCCAGAAAGATTGTAATTTTTCTTAAAAATGGCTACCACCTTCATGTCCATTTGGTGGGAGCATACTTTTCGACTAGTTCCATGGTAAGATCGCGCACCAGCCGGCAGGGCTTCATATGGTGAGTTGACAACTTCTAAGGAGGCTGCGACCGACCTCCGGTCCTCACAAGTTCCTACCTCACGCCTCCACGATATGATCACAAAAGACTGCCAGCTGAAACATGGAGACGCTGGTTGGCGTAGCAATGTTGTCAATCCAACAATAGCGAAGTGAGGGGGTACGACCGGAAAATCATATCATAATTTCCCATTCTCATATCTTTCAGGTCTTCCAGGTCATCAGGTATTCTAAAATAGTTTAAAATTTAAAATTAATTTTTTTTTCTCATGGCTGTCATACATTGTCTAAATTTTCTGGCTCATAATGGATGCGCAAGTTTGTCTACAATTGCAACAAAACAGCAATCGGCACACATGTTATTCTCAGTTCTCATTATAATATCCCTTCACTATATATATTATCTTATAGGACATTGTTTATTCATGACCAATATTATTTATCTCTATCATCATTTTTATCATTTTTATCATTACTTGTGTTTTCGTGATTTATATTCTAACATTTTTTTTTTAAATTTCACCTTATAGGTTATATAAACTTTGAATAATTATGTCTTATACAACCAATTATCATTATGATTGAGAAGTATCTAATGCCATGATTAAAAGAAGCTGCAACGGAATCTATGGTAGGCTTTTGCACTTACTACCTAATGTATTTTTCATTTCCGGTTTGTGAAAAGACCTTTTTCGAAATCTGAGCTCATCTGATTCGTGCAGCGCTGTTTGTCATTCGGCTTGTGTCTGATGTTATAATTCAATTTTTGCCATAACTGTATCATAACTCACAATATTATTATATTTGATGATATTGTTTTATTGATTTTACTTCATAGATGATGTAGCCATTGCTTATTATTTTTTATGTCCATTTGTCTTTAACTTCCTGTCAATTAAATCTTCCCTGCTTTCCCAACCCAGGAGCAATAATTATTAAACCAGCTAAAATAAAAGCAGATTGCTGTTATAAAATCAACATCAAGCTGCAAATAGTGATCATGGCAACAGTAAATTAAAATGTATAAATGTTAGTTCTGTAAAATTTAACAAACATTTTCAGGATACCACAAATCAAGATTTTGGTGAAATGCTGCTATCGGTGAAAACGAACGAAAACGCGCTCAAGCGCGAACCACAGAACTCTACACTATAACACTTGACTAAATTTCTTGCATTTTAGGATCAACCGAATGGAGATCGTATATAAAAGATACGAATGATTGTAGTATTTTTCATTTACATAGATATAGGCACTATCATATAAATATTTCATGGGAATGGGAGGGACCATCAGGGCACCCGATTGAAGCACTCTGGATGGGGAGAGTGGAAATGCCAACTCCCCATTGTTAACCGTTTGTGAATAGAGGGCGGGCTGTTCTCCCCGCCCATTGGGGCATCCTCATGTAAGATAGCTTGCTCTTTCGACCAATTGTTCAATCTTGTTGTTGGAAGGAGATTCTTTATATCCCTGCGGATACGTATAAGTGATGTTGCCTATCGATCCACCCAACCCCTTTTTGGCCCTTCAAACAATGGCATGATTAGGATAATCAGTGGTTATTAATGCTTGATCAAGTCTAACAGAGAGGAGAGCCTATTGCTGTCGGACGTAGTTTCCGTGCTACAATGGGTAGTAGTACCTATCATACATCATACATACATCATAACCCTTCCACACTGAAAATTTATTTTCGTAGATTAGCTTCCACGCGTTTCGTAAACATGAATTTTGTACATAGAACAAATGTCTCGTATATTGTATGAAACATTCGTAATGCTTTTTATCTGGTGAAATGCTATCATTACACCTTTTTGTAAAATGCACAAAATAAACTTTGTGATGACCAGCCAACTGCTGCTTCTCTTTTATACCGCACTCATGCACGATGGTGTTTCTGCTGGTATGGGCGGAAATAATTTATCTATCCCAAAATAAAAATCAAAGCTCTGTCGTGAGCTATAAGTTCATGCTCATCAATCGAACTTGTTTTCACGAGTCAGCGTGGCCTAGTGAGATCAACCACGGATTTAGAATCGGCTCTTTCCAAATATTTAGGTTCGAACCCTATGTCTGAAACAATAAATAAAACGCTGGAAAATTCCACGTGGGTGTGCTTTTTTTGTCAATTAAATTTTGAGTCGATAAAGTAGATCTGGCAGTCCTTCATGCAACCACCAGAGAGACGTTTCTTTTTAATTTGTGACAAAATATTCGTAGCTCTTTGCATTGTTTCCGTACAATGTACGAATGTTCTTTTCTGTGTCAACAAAAGCTTCGTGCTTTTGACAGTTGCACGTGCAATTAATTACGAATGTATCTTCATAAAAAGAATTAATCAGTTTCGTTGCTGAAAACAACTAATGGATTAGTGAGAATTACTTTCAATTTTGTAATATAAACTAAAATTAACTTTCAGTGCATCCACTCTATTAAATTCCCTGCCATTGTTTCCCTTTAATATAATGCTTCAGTTTCCGTGCTACTTGTACCTGCCCAATAAGCTGTGGTCACCCATTTGCGGCTTAGTTCCTAAAAGGAACTACATTGGTAGATGTTGCAACCATGAGCTGCTACCTATGCCTGAAAAAATTTACCTGCCCAACCCCTTCCGAACGATAATGTGACCCATTAACCTCGAGCGAGCCACGAGTAATTCGCACTTACTAAAACGAAGAATGAAACATTGTTAATTACAATATTCAATATCGGCTTGGCAAAGTGTTACACACGCTTGAGCCTAACAAATAAACGAACTAATTAAAAAAATAGTTTTCATAATGTAGCTTTATGCATTGGAAAACGAGCTCACTGGGATTTATTATTTTTGCAATGTGTAAATCAATGAAATGAGACGTATTTTTCAATGCAATTCAATGGACTGCTTTAGTGCACGGTATTTAATTTAAAATTAAATAAAGCAATGCATTACATTGATATATTTCTACTTGTAAAACGATTTTCATCGCTTGTAATTTTCATTATTGTTTGCCGTGGGTGGTGAAGCACTGGCCAGGGCACTTCACTGGGTAATTACCAAGATTTCGGAGGATATGTTTACCGGAGGGTTGGATAGAAGGAATAGTGCGTCCTATCTATAAAAAGGTGACAAGCTGGATTGCTCCAATTATCGTGGAATCACGCTTCTGAGTGCCGCCTACAAGTTGCTCTCCCAAATTTAATATCTCCGCCTGTCACCAATTGCAAAGGAGTTCGTAGGGCAGTACCACGCAGGAATCATGCACTGCAAATTAATGTTCGTTTATATTACGAAATCGAAGGTAGGACTAACAAATCTATTTGTTGTTTTCTGCAACGAAACTGATTTGTACTTTGTAAGAAGCTACCTTCGTATTTAACGCTACGCGCACAACTGTTAAAAGCACTAAGTATTGGTTGGCGCTTTTGGCAGTTGTGCGTGACGAAACCAATACGAGGAGCTTCGGGTAATTTGTTACCAATAAAAAAAACGTCCCTCTGGTGGTTGGTTGCATGAACGACTTACAGATCTACTTTATCGGCTCAAAACATATTAAGAAAAAAGCAAAACGAGGAGTTATTCAGTGATTTTATTTTTTAATGTCTCTGATATGAGGTTCGATCTTGTATTTCAAGGGAGAGCTGAGAGCATTGACTCCAAGGTTGTTCTCACTAAACCATGTTGACTCGTGAGAAGCTATTTGATAATTGTGCATTACGTTCTAACTCTCGAATGCGTGTTAATTTCTATTTTTGGATAAATTAATGATACCCGCCATTCCAGCAGCAACATCAACATTTATGAGTACGATCGAAGAGAAGCATCGATTTTCAATGTGGATGCCCACGCTACTACGGACCAGATTTTTGCGATTCAGGAAGGGCTGCAACGTGCCAACACATCATCTTTTCATCGATTTCAAAGCTGCGGAGGCGATCGAGTGATGTGTGTCGTCCGAGTATCAGGAACACTCTCAAGTCCCAGTGCTCTTTAAGGTCGAGTAAGGTTTCATGCAGTTCAAAATTTACTTATTCTATTCATCGTTCAATATTGGCGGTTGTTATTATATAGTCCCTAATATTGCTTATTCTCTAATTGACTATGGGTAAGAACAAAAGACCTAAGCATGCAATGAGTTCAGTTAAACTCATCCTAAATTTGTTATTCCTATGATTCCATGCACATGCAGTGCTGTCGATAATAAGAAAAGGATCTAGGAAAGGAATTGTGGTAGAAGAGTTACGACGAGGCACTTAATGTAAGAAAACAATTATGAAATTTAATTATTATATTTAAATTTTGTTCGCAAAAAAGGAAATTTTAATGAACCAAACATTCCTGTGATGATTCATCTTTTCGAAAACATATCCTCCAGTTGGCGTGGCAAGCCATAGGTAAGATTGGGCTTATGATTAATGCAATGAAAACAAAATACATGAAGAGAAGACGCGAAGACAAGGTTAGCCCCTAACCACGAGTTAAGATCGACGGTGATGAAATCAAGGTAGTAGACGGATTCGTGTGTCTGGGCTCATTGGTGACCGCCGATACTGACACCATCAAAGAGATACAAAGGTGCATTATTTCTGGCAGTCGCGCCTACTTTGGTCTCCGAAGAACGCTAAGATCAAACAAAGTTTACCAGCTACAATACATGATTTAGACCGGTAGTTCTCTACGGCCACGAAACTTGGACATTGCTAAAGGAGAATCAACGCGCCCTGAGAGTCTTTGAACGGAAGGTGCTGCGTTCCATCTACGGTGGAGTGCAGATGGAAGACGGAACGTGGAGGAGGCGAATGAACCACGAATTGCATCAGTTGCTGGGAGAACCTCCCATCGTACACATTGCTAAAATCGGTCGACTACGATGGGTTGGGCATGTCGTAAGAACATCGGACTGTAGCCCTGTTAAAATGGTTCTCGAAAACGAACCGACGGGTACACGAAGAAAAGGCACGCAACGAGCAAGGTGGATCGATCAAGTAGAAGGCGACCTGCGGACTCTTCGCAGACGGCGAGGCTGGTGAAATACATCCAAATACCGAAACCGAATAAAATGGAGATAACTTCTTTGTACAACAGAGGCCACACTGGCCTTTTTTTTTGTTGGGGCGTAGAACCACTGCGTTCACTGAGTAGAACTTTTATGGTATGAAACTGGCCTTGGCCTCCATTGGACTCCATTGGTAAGGTAAGTAAGAATCAAATGCTGCCATTGAGAGTAAAACGAGAACTCTCTCTAGCCTAGCAGTTAACCAGATACATCAACTGAAGTCTTCTAAATAAGGAACTCAATAGGTTGTTTTTATTTACAATGCACCATACCATATCAAAGATACGATACGAAGATAGCAACCTAGTGAGCTGAATTTGTATGCAAATTTCTGGCAAACATACGATTCGACAAAGACGTTACACAACGGCTCAACTACAAACATAATCAATGAGTTCCTTCGTGAGTATTTCGTGACGCAAAGTGTACCATTGTAAGACACCAATTCTATCGGATAAGTGGACTCTTCTTCCTTACAAATGATGTGGTGGATCATTGCGGGTACTTCTCAATGTCGAGATATTTGCGGAAGAATTCGTTGCTTACGTTTTTCAGTTAGGAAAAACTAAATTCCTCAAACTAATCAGAGTGTGCTTTTTTTTATGCAATACTTGCTTAGGTTTGATCAAACAATCTACTTAAACAAAAAAATTATAACACAACATTGTAAAATTGTATGACCTAAACCGGCGGGTGGTCATGGTACGCATCAGAAATTAAATTCTATATGCAGTTGCCAGCATTTGCATTATTTACTCCCAATAGTAGTTTATTAAACTGTTTACATCCTTTCTGTTGTGCAGTTGTTTGTGAGATTCCAGTCGAGATATATGGAAATCATCAAACCGTTCATTTCAACATCTATAACTGATTTACCAATTACCAATTACCACCCTTTTAATTAACTGAACTTTGAAAAAGAAAGTTTTCCAATGTGTGACATTCCCTAGGAAGAAAAATAATCGCAACCGTACGTCAAGATCACTTAACGCCGGCAGTAAACTTATTGTTTCATGAAATAAATGTGACATGACAAGAAAGAAAGTAATACTACCCATCGTTCATTATTTCCATGAACTCCTGATCGAACAGCGAACATGGAAACAAAATAATTGGCCTGAACATTAAATATTCTTCTTATGAAGAAAGCAGACAGAACTTGTATACGTCCAATCCATTGATTGTAGCTTGTTATATTTGTATGTGTCATCATCGAAGACTCTTTAAAATTGTTCCGGCGAATATCATGTACCGTCTTTAAGAAAGCTTCTCCATTACAGACCACTAATCATCAATCCGTTAAATAGGTCTTTCTATCTTTTCCTTTCATGCCGAAACTGAGCTCCAAAGCTTGTTTACGTAAACGTGCCTTTCAGAACCCGAAAAAGAAATTCCCAAAGGCTTTTCATCTCTCTATTTCACTTTTTGCTTCTGCAGCAAGGTCAGCTTTTAGCGCAATAAATAGCCAACAAGTAATGTGCCAGAGCGTCCTGTTTATTTCGAGCGATGCTGAATTTAACAAGCGAACCAGCAAATGCTTCCTGTTTTTATCCCAGACGTGGAACGGTGGAATCAAGGATAGCATAACAGGTATTTTAAAAATTTCACTGAAATGACTGATTCAATTAACTGGCTGGTTTCAGAGTTGGTTCGCAGTACGCGGAGTTTATGTTTCTTTTTTTTAAATATTGAATTAGTGTATTTGCACTGGTTAATTTGAATAAACATTACAGAGCTACATTTTCATGTTTATATACATCAGTTAGTGGGGGTAAAACCAATTAATCGACGTTAATTGGAATAAAAATATTTTGAATGGGAAGATGGGCAGAATTCTTAAGGTTTTTGGTTTAAACTGCAAATTTATTTTAAATTTTAAATCGTCTAATCATAATTCATAACCATACAACTTTTTACTTTCACTCTAAAGAAACACTATTTAAAAAACTTTTTTAAGCGCATTAGTAGAACGATTGTGATTGGGATACTAGGAGAATTAAACATCAAAACTTCATTTTATCACTTTCTTAAAAAAAATAAGGCTTTGAATCACTTTTTTCAAATTATCACAGACTATGCGTGCGTTTTAATCCTTTAAATTCCACTAGAGATAACTATGTAACTTTTCCATCGGCGACCAAGATCTGGCAGGGTCTCGAGTGACATAAGGGGTTTGACCTTCTTGGTTTCATCATTGCATATATCGTGATCCATTGCATATAGAAAGTTACATTTTTCAGATTAACAGATCAAGGCCTTCAGGATGGTAAACTTAAATATTCCAAATTATCTCACAACGCATGTGCATGCAAAATTGCTGGGTAGCCTGAATCTAGGCATCCTTGAAATATAGGATGTTGGCGTTTTGGACAAATATGTTTGAGTAGCTAAGGCCTTTCAGATAGTGTTAACATTAGTTCCGAATTTTTCCGCTACGTGGTGCTAGTGTACATGTGAACTGTATCTTGAAATCGACGCTGCACTAGTGTGCATGTACAATTACTGAAAAACGCGGATCTCGAGATCCTTTACATATTGCAAGATGGTCTCTTCGGGAAGTATGTTCGAGTGATCAAGGCCTTTCAGATGGTGTAAACAATAGATAAGTACTCGTTCTCGTTTGACGAATCTTCGGAGTAGTAGGCGCTAGTTCGTCTATGTCGTATCGCATTCTCATCAGGTACGGCGTATTCAGCTACTTAAGCAAATCAATACTTATGCTGTGCTTAATTTTAGCTTTGGTGAGCCCTCGTTTAACGTTCGATAGTATCGCTTGAATATAGATGTCGGATCAAAATCGTCGTAGAAGGCCTCTTACACCATCTCACAAAAAAAAATTGCTTTTTGAAGTAACCTGCTCTTAACTTTGTATTTTAGAGGCACTTTCACAGTTTTTAATTGAGAGCATTCTATGCTCCTACCAATTTTGCATCAGTATACTTGTGTGGCAAATTCCATCATTCTTCATGCCGACGGATGTTGAGAAATTTTCCAAGCCAAAGAATTCCTTAACCGGACCGGCATTCGAATCCAGCCGTCTTCAGCATGGCTTTGTAGCTTTGCCTTTACCAATACCGCCTTTACCATGCCAGAAATCAGGCACAGTTTTCTCTGCAGAACTTCCTTGGAGTTCTCTGGAGAACTTCCTTGGAGTTCTCTGGAGAACTTGCATAAAGTCCTCTGCAGAACATCCCCGAGGTTCTCTTCAGAATTTCCCCGAAGTTCTTTGCTGAACTTCTCTGAAGTTCTTTGCAGAACTTCCCTGAAGTTTTTTGTAGAATTTCCATGAAATTCTCTAAAAAATTTCCCTGAAGTGCACTGAAGAACACTTAGTTCGGTTGCACTGAAGATGCAACACTTAGTTCGGTTAATTTTTCCCTACACTTCGTCTGAAGCTTATTTGTTCCTTACAATTCAAATTAAAAAGTTAAAGTGAAAAAAATGATTTTTAAGGGACATTCCAATCTAAACCAACAAAAAGCTAGCATTGGTTTTGATTAGCTTCAACAAATAATTTTCACTGCCAGTAGTGCGCCTTTAGCAGACGACGAGGAATACTTGCTTTTTCGTTTGGCTGAAGGTTCAGTGGCCACTCAGAAATACTATTTATTTTACAGAAATTCCACCAGCTTATCGACGAACTTTCGAGATTTATTGCAATTTCTCATAAATTATTGAAATACTTTTGTTATTCTGCTTTTTATCATGAAAAATGCACCAACTGAGAGTGCAAATAAGTTCCGGGAAGCTTAATCTGCTGCTCAAAGCTCCGGTAATTTCCAGAAATTTTTTATTTGTTACTTTATTATAGAGACTATTTCCAGAAAGTTGTTTCTATTTATTTATTTATATATTTATTTTTTCTAATATTCCGTGGATGATCAGTAAACTTTAAAAAGTTCAACAAAAACTCCAGAAACGTTGAGCATTTTTAGGCAATTCAATTGAATTCTCTGAAGTTCCATCACTTCCCTTCTCAAAAAAGACCGAGCCAATTTCATGATTATCTTGAAACTTTCAACAAGTTTAATCAACTTCTGTCAAGTTCATTATATTTGCACTCAATCTTCAAAGACATTCTTAGGTGCATAGTTATTCAGAAAATAAGTTTCAAAGAGTCCGTTCAGTTTTTATAAGCTTATATACGTTCAGACCAATTTATGCAACTGCCGAGACTGTCTAAAAGCTGAATTTTGAATTGAATCATATATTATTTCAAAACGATAACATTTTTTCGAATTTTTCCTCCAACAAATACGAATTGAATCTATTTTCAAGATATCATCGGTTTCCCCCAGAAAGGTTATCAAAACTGCTATAAAGGGTGTCCACGATGAAATTGCCACACTATGAAATTGCTTTAACTTTTTAACCGTTGAGTAGAATTTAATGAAAATTTGGGTGGATTTAGTTCATAGTGCATTATTTACATCCTGCAAGTTTTAAAGTCCTGTCATCAAAACTCGCGGAAATGGGGTCGGGAGAACAGCTCGTGCGTGATAAAATCTTGCGCATTCATCACGAGAACAAGGATCTCTCGCATCGTTCCATCGCTAAAACGTTGGGAATCGCGAATTCCACGGTGTCGCGAGTGATTAAGTGGTTCGAGGAACGGTTGACCACCGATCGGAAGCCCAGAAGTGAAGGAAAAAGTATTCCGTACAACACCAAAAATCACAACCGCGTAGTTGGGGCCTTCAACCGAAATCCGAACGCCTCCGTTCGGGATGTGGCTAAGAAGCTGCACCTAAGCCGAAGTTTTGTCCAGAAGGCCAAAATTAAGGCTGGGCTTCGAACGTTCAAGGTACAAAAGGCCCCTAATCGCGACGAGAAGCAGAACAAGTCCGCCAAAACCCGTGCCAGGAAGTTGTACCTCAACATGCTGACGAAAGTTGAATGCTGCATCATGGACGACGAAACATATGTGAAGGCCGACTTCAAACAGATCCCCGGCAACCTGTTTTTCACGGCCAAGGATAAGTTCAGCGTTCCGGAGCATGTCCGCACTCAGAAGATGTCCAAATTTGCGAAGAAATTCCTGGTTTGGCAAGCCATCTGCACGTGCGGGAAGCGGAGTGCACCTTTCGTGACCCAGGACACGATGAACGGACAGGTGTACATAAAAGAGTGCCTCCAGAAGCGGCTGCTTCCTCTCCTGAAGGCCCACAACGTCCCAACAATCTTCTGGCCGGATTTGGCCTCATGCCACTACTCCAAGGACGTGCTGAAGTGGTATGCGGACAATAAGGTCAATTTCGTGCCGAAAATGTTCAACCCTCCCAACACTCCGGAGCTCCGCCCCATCGAGAAGTACTGGGCGATTCTGAAGCAGCACCTTCTTAAACGACCTAAGGTAGTGAAGACAGTCGAGGAACTGAAGAAAGTATGGGTTTACATGCAAAAAACGGTTGATTCACGGGTTGTGCAGAATCTTATGGCCGGGGTTAAGGCCAAGGTGCGGGCATTTGCGTATGGACTGTAAATAAAATACGAGTAAAATGGTAAAATGAAGTTTAATAGTTATTTCTCAATCCCTGAAAATTTGATGGCAATCGGATGAAAACTCGAATTTTGCGAATCAATTTTGTGTGTGGCAATTTCATCGTGGACACCCTTTAGTAACATGTATCCTCTCCCCCAGAAGATAAACCTGATCATCTTGATCACCAGTAAACCTGCCAAAAGTGTTTATACAACAGGCCTCTAAAATTTATCTTCTTCTTCTTCTTTATCATTTCAAGCTTATTGATTTCACAATTAGCTCATTGCTTGCTCTCAACTTAGTGTTCTAAAAGCACTTCCACAGTTATTGATTGACAGATTTCGATGCCAGGTATACTTTTTGCATCAGAATGATTGCGTGGCAAGTACAATCATACGATATGCCTAGGGAGTCGAGAAATTTTCCATAGCAAAAAAAATCCTAGAATAGACCGGGAATCGAACTCAGCCACCTCCAGCATTGTGTTGTTTTGTAGCTGTGCCTCTACCGACTGAGCTAAGGGAAGATCATAGAATTTATCTGTATGAGCGATTTGCGAGTACTAATCATGACCAAATCCATCAATACACCGATTGTCCACTATGAAGCCTTCATTACCTTTCATTTCCGAGCAATCGTAATACTATTCGGAATCGGAATTTAACGCCAAATTAGTCGTAAAATCAGCCACAGTCACAATTCCGGGAGCCTCCTCATTTCGAACTAGTCAACGTGATTCAGAAAATGCAATGGCCGTTAAAAAATCCTAGACAACCATTCGTTATGCAGGAATGAAACGATAAGGCAATTCGCTAGCACCGGGAGCAACTTGAAGTAATTATCAGTTTCCGAGGCAACCAACACCACTTTCAGTCTCATTGATTTTTCCGGAACGAAAAACACCGGAATCTCTGCAAAAACTAAAAAATAATAGACATTCGGTCCATCGCTCTAAATCCAAACTGTTGTTGGTTTTCGCGAAGGTTTGCGTTAGTGAACAACACGGTAGATTGAATATACTCAATAAACTTGAGTTTTTGTTAAGAAAAAGCTGAAGTTTTACTCATTCATTTGTATTATCAAGTAGCGTGTAATGTTTTGGAACGGTATTTTTCTTATTCCAAATTGCTGCAAGAATAGATTGAAACATATAGGGTACATGTCCCTTGACTCAGTCTAATATGCAACGGTTGATGACATTTGTTATTGTTGCTCATGAAGTAATTAAGCTGGAAACAATATTCACCCAGTTCTACATTTCCTTAGATAAGCTCAATAAGACGTTCATTGTTTTGAACAACGAAAAGTTGAAAAACACACTTCTTGAAGACGAAAACATTCGACGGATATGGATGTAATGTCGGTCTATAAGCTATAAATAGGGTCTATCTGTGGATGCAATCTTGTGTCATCATATAAGTTTCTCGTTAAGAACCATGGTAATGTTTGTTATTATTTTTTCCTGACACACATGATTTAAAGCTACGTTCGCTTTCCTAAGAAACAAAAATTTTCAGAACAAATCAAGACTAAACTTTTTTTTAACTCTTTAAAAATATTGATAAAGAATGTATAGGTCAATCCACATTAAAAAAAAAACATTATAACTTTTACTGTATATATTTTTCTGCACATATTTTTGTTTGGTTCTGTCAGTTGAAAAAAGCATACATTCATACATTTTCATTGAAAAATTATACCACTATGTGATAAATACATTAGACCAAGGTTGGGAACACAGAAAATAATTGGGCTCATAGTTTTCTTGTGAAATCATTGTTTATGTATATGTGAATAGTCCGTTATTAACGTATGGCTATTTTTTGTGCATCAAGAGTGCAACAGTAGGTGTATCGGCTCATCTTTGCCAAATTTAGCTTATATAAAGATCGGGAAGATAATGTATTTAGTGTAATCAGAGCAGCCATGGTGACTGAAATGTTGTGAAAATCTATAATCTTACTTAGGTGTAAACCTTTAAATTCACAAAAAAAAATCTCAACTACTTAAGAATAATCAGATCATCAGCGTCATGATGATCTGATTATTCTTCAGCAAAAAAGTGTGGAACGACGATTTGTATGGTCCAACGCGCTATGGAGCGAAATTCCCTGAAGACGTACCGGGAACAAAAATGTCCGAAACGCAGCCAAATTCAGGCGGATTCCGTGAAAACTCGGGCTCGGAAGCTGTACGACGACGTTTGGCGATGACGACACGTACGTCAAATTGAATTACAGGGCACTTCCAGGGGCACAGTTTTATCCCGTGAAGCGTGGAACGGTGTCCCAAATTCGGAAAAATCGTATTTTTGCGAAAAATTTGGAATAAAGCTGTTGGTTTGGCAAGCGATTTGCAGTGTGGTATGAAATCGACACATTTTTTCACAATCGAAATATGAACGCCGAAATGTATCGGAAGGAGTGCCCGAATTCTGCCACTAATCCGAAGACACAATGGTTCGACACTACTTTGGTCTGATTTGGCATCCTGCCACTATGCGCGTGCCACCTTCGACTGGTATGAAGAAAACAATGTCCAATTTGTGGAAAAGGCGATGAATCCTCCAAATTGTCCGCAAATAAGGCCCACTGGGAAATTTTGGGCTGGGCTTTCTGGTTGAAGGGGAGACCCCGGCGTATTGGTTAACATCCATACCTCTTACGCCAAAGTCACGAGTTCGAATCTCACCCCCGGACAAGTTACGAAAATATCCAGAAGGTATCTGAGTGACTACGGCGGGAGATGAACCAGCCCAGGGCTGAAAATCTCGATAAGAAAGGAATAAAAAAAAATTGGGCTTTGATGAAGGGAACAATCGGGACAAGGGTAGAGGAGCAGATGACACATCAAATTAAAAAAAAAAGACTGGGTAAACATAGGCAAACCATCGACGGAACGGTTGTGCAAAATCTCATGAGGAACATCAAGAAGAAAGTGCGAGAGCTGACCAGACCTACGAAAAATTAAATTTAATACTGATGTAATGGGCTTTTTTGATGGTCAATAAACAATGTAAATGAATTTTTGGTGCAAAATAAATAAAACATATATAAATACAGTAATTTTTAGGTGTACTCATAATTAACGATAGAGTTCTTAATACAATTCTCAACTAGATTTTTCCCGAGCTTGGCATGAATAAAATCCTATGTTCAATAAATTTTTGAAAAATATTTCTCAAAATGTTATTTAATGGCAACGTTCGAATTGATTAAAAAGTAATACTGAACAGCTCAAATGATATGATTATTTATCGACAGAAAAAAAAATTAACTAATAAATCATTTCGAGATCAGATCACCAAAAAAAACACTGCTCAAAATTGGACTGCTTTGACTTATTGCTTCTTAAGTCTTATGATCCTAAAACTTACATCTCAGTTCAACAAATAAGAAAATCTAAATAATAACGAAATACAATAAACTAAAAAGGATGGCTAGTTAACAGCGTAATTGACAATTGTAGACATGAAGTGGTAGCATTTTTTTTTGTAATTTTTCATGAAAGATATGACCCTTGGTTGGCATAAAATTAACGACAATATAGGAAAAACAACACAGAAATTCCCACATATAGTGTAAAATGGGGTTAATACACCCCTTTATGAACCCAAAACTGAGCGAGGCAAACTAAATTTAATTTTCAGAAGTTTTTCAAGAAGACAATGATCTTTTGCAATGGTTGCGATGGTTGAAGTAATATGAATAACTGCTTCAAGGTAAGAAGATAAGGAGTTAAAATTTGTTATTTGGGAATTTTTGTCTTATAGAAGAGAATTACTTTTTGTAACTTACTCAAACGGCTCAAACGGCATTTTAATAAGTCCCATTACAGCCTCAGATATTGCCACCGTGCAGCGATGCGAAGCTAAGAAGCTTGTAAAATTAAATTCCTCCTCTTCAAACTCTCCGGTATCCTCATGCTGCAGATCGGTTGGTTCCCATCATGGCATTGAAATATTAAAATCACTTACAAATGTACGGTGAAGAATCAGTTAAGCGATTATCTTTTCGTTATCCTTTAAATTCCCCAAACAACGGTTTGCATTCCGGCTCGTCGTTGTGTACATGCTGTGTTCTTCTATGCAATATACAACCGAGCGCCTTGCGATGGAGTTTCGCTTGTGATTATGAATTATTGAGCGCGATAAACCTTTTATAGAAGGGTTTTCGCTTACTTTAGCGTGAGACGAAGCTACGGAGAACCGAGAGGTTTGAAAGTGGAAATTGCTGCTTATATTTTGCGATTATGTTGAAGATTTTTCGACAACGTGTAAGTTGTTGTCTAATGGTAATGAACCGAGATTTTCATTGTTATGCTTTTTCTTGAGCTGTAAACATTTCATTTGCAGCCAATAATTTTACTTTTTATCATGATGAGCATGAACATTATTGACCGCTCGGGAGGTTGCCACTCCGTTATTGCCAGATCAGATGTTATCATGCAAAGAACCAACAGAGAACCAAGTTTGAGACTAACGTACGTCCTCAATGTGTAAAAAATTTTGATCCCAAACTAAGGCAATACCGGGGCCGGACCCACCCAGAAGGAACGTCTTATAAAGAAAGGGTTGCAATATGTTGACGTGATACTTGCTTTATTTGAGGCCGAGACCACATCTGCACTTCTACGAGAAGTCACTGGGATGTTGGATAACAGGATTGGCAGCAGGGGTCGTTTTGGTAAATGATAAGCTGAATTCACGCGGCCAGCCTCGGTAAAAACACCTGACCGTTCTAACGGGTGGCAATTAAAATTTTGGAATTTTTTCGAGGCCTCTATGCTCAACAACAAACGAGCTCAGAGAGAAATAAGAGTGTGTATGCGTTAGCTCTTTCTCTCCTCTTTCTGCTAG
Source organism: Aedes japonicus (assembly GCA_034211315.2). Lineage (NCBI taxonomy): Eukaryota > Metazoa > Arthropoda > Insecta > Diptera > Culicidae > Aedes > Aedes japonicus. The sequence goes on along the minus strand of JASCZW010007057.1, from coordinate 26,655 downwards.
TATTTTCTGTTTTGTTTATGCTTGCTCAGTTTTGCTCAAAATGCCGTCGAAACAAGAAGTATTTCGCGAGCGCGTTGTACAGTTCTACGAACTGCACAAAAATCTCGGCAAATACGTATACGGTACAACATTTTAAAAGCGAAAATGTTACGACTTCGACTGTTTACCATATCCTAAGATCCCCAACAACTGCTCGCAAGCAAGGTAGTGGAAGACCAGCCAAAATTATGGACACAAAAGGACTTCGTTCTTTTTCTCGTGCCTTCAACAACAAGGATACACTGAGCCAACGGAATGCCGCAAAAAAGTTCAACTGTTCTCACCAGTACATCTGCAAAACATTGAAAAGAGTCGGAATAAAGTGCCGAAAGAAGACACGAGCCCCGGAATATACTGATGCACAGATTTCAACGCTGAAATCCCAATGCCGTTGGTTGATTCCGGAAATTATTCCGGAAAAAGTTTTGTTTTGGACGACGAAAGCTACTTCCTTCTTTCGAAGACGCAGATTCCCGGAAACGATCGATACTATTCAACGGATAGTTCTATTACACCTCCGAACATAAAATATAAGTTTAAACATAAGTTTGAACAGAAAGTGATGCTGTACATTGCCATTTCCGAGAAAGGCATTTCTAAGCCATGGTTCAAGCCCTCTGGTTTGGCAATCAATCAAGATGTGTACCAGAACGAATGTTTGAAGAAAATTTTAATCCCGTTTCTACAAAAACATCATGCTGATGGACAATACGTGTTTTGGCCGGATAAAGCGTCATCGCATTACGCCATAAAAACACAATCGTTCCTGAATACCCATTCTATCCCATTTGTACCCAAAAACCACAACCCGACAAATCTGCCTCAGTGTTGAGTTCCCTGGTGTACAAAAATAACTGGAGAGCCACGAATTGCAAACAGTTGATTGGTAGAATCAAGAGATGCATTCGCAAAGTTGACATGGAGACCGTACAACGCTCCTGTTCCGACATCAAACGGAAGCTTCGCCGAACATCCGATTACGGACCGTTTTCAAATGTTCACTAATTTTTTTTCAACTATGGACAATGTATCTTTCATTTGAATAAATCAGATCTTCTTCAACTATGTTTGTCTTATTTTGACAGCTTGAGGAAGAAATTCCAAAATTTTAGTTGCCACCCGTTACACGAGAGCCGAACTTGACTGCAAACACACCACCATGTGGTTGTAATTCACCACTTTATTTTCCTGCTTACAGATGAACCCGCAACGCAATGGACACGACACGAGTGTACAAGTTCGTGTTTTGCTGTTGACACCGTGTTTGATTTTTGGAAAAATGCACGAGCCGAGTGGCTACGATCACAAGAAAGCTCTCAACATACACCGAGTATGACACTGGTTGCAACGGATAGAGCAATGCTCGTCGGATGATTCTAAAAATTTGATAATTTGTCTTATTGGTTTGTTTTTTTGGCTGTTGGGCGACGGACGCATAAGTTGATTAAGTTCAACAAGCCTGGCACGGTTAGAAATAAAATAAATAAACCACGCGTGTTTTCTGCAATCGGACACAATCGGAAACACTCGGTTGGGTGTTTACCGAAACATCAATCACGGTGTCCGAAGGGAAACCACGAGCACTGACATTGGTGTTGTATCCAACGCGTTGCGTGTTGGTCTCGAAGCACTAAGTGTAAGTGGCGAACATAACGCTAGCGTTGTAAAAAGTAGCTTGGCGTGCAGTGTAGTGTTTGAACATGGCTGCATGCGGCGTCTAGTAAAACAATTAAATTTAGATCAGACTTCTTTGAAACGATTTATACCAACAGTGTGGATGCTTTTGGGGCCACTCACAAAGTGTGATGATGGTTTTTCGTTAGGAAAACAATTTGTTTTATGTTGCTATTAGGGCCACTCACAAAATGGGATTGTGGTTTACTCGTTCCAAGATAAGGTATCATGGCGAGTATGACGAACCAACAGCAAGGATATCAACTAATTGTGATCCCCACCATCGGCCCATCACATCCGGCGAACCCTCACATGTCACCGGGAAGCAGTTTTGTTGTTTATTTCTGTGTTCACTCGTTCACTCCCGCTATAACCGAAACTTTAGACAACGCACTATACCGAATAACAAAATAGTGCACAACAAAGCATCGACACAACCGTTCAAAGCCGATGCACGAAGCCGGCTGTTTTTTTTGTAAACTTTCAATTTGTACTACTACATTCTACAAACTATTATACCACTGGAACCAATATCTGCATCAAGTAATTCGGACCCTTGAAAGAGAGGAATCTATGCTAATTCATTTAAAGTTACGATTGAAACATTAGGTGAAATTAGAGTCTTTAGAAGTATTTCTTGCCATCGGACAACTTTGTGTTTCTATCGATTTCTGAGCTCCTCGTTTCTGCACCAACTGGGGAAGACTTTGTCCTGTACCTAATGATTTCATTATCTCCAATACGCGACTTCGCGATTCTGTCGCCTGGATTTCTTTTTAAAAAGAACCGCGTTAACTCGCGCAACTCATCGCAATGTTTTGTGATATAGTGGGCCGAATATTATAGTTTTAGATAACTAAATGCAGACGTCTTCCAAATTTGGTAGAACGACTAGCACGTAGAAGTTACTTTAATGCAACTCAATTTAGTCACAATCAAGTAACTCGCATTTGTGTTGCCTGGGAAATCGGTGTGTAAGCATTCGGTACCTCACAGCAATATGCATAGAGGCAGACCAGAAGGTAACTGATTGATACAAAAAACTCAAAGCAATGTCAAGAAATTATCCAATTTTTAGCGTCCATTGCTGCAATTTATCGTGATTGTTGCTCTTTTCAAAATTTCCATTCGAAATTATGCCCTTGCCATAATATTGCAAGATATCTGCGGTTCGGAATAATATAGAGACCGTTTAAATTTCTGAGCCGTGTTTGAAAATATTCGTCATCGCTGCCAATTGGCGAGAATTTGGAACGGCAAGTTCACGAAGTTACAATCCAAGGCACTCTTTAGCTGGTAAAATCGAATAGGTCGTCCTAAAAAGGATGAATATTGAGAGACAATTCATTAGCCAGCAACGAAGGCTGCCAACACAAGCACCTTATTTCGCTTCTCGTGGTTGTACCAACCGGCTGCCTAAAAAATTTATCGCTAACTTGGTCATCCGACTTCATAACCAATAGTTGCTTTGCAATGGCCATCATGCCAACTGTAGCCTAGCAACAGCCTGCTAAGCCATCAGCTACCTCGCAAACGTTGCTCGCCAGTGCATCCTTCATCGCCAAAGCGTTTTTACGGCATCCTATCAAGCAATTTAGTTAATCTAAATGCAACATAAACGCCGCTTTTGGTCCAACATATGGCTGCTTTAATGCAGTGCTATGATAATGCTTCATCAATGCTATTTTGCATTCGAAATGCTTATTACAGGCTACAAGCATTTAAATAGCATTTGAAATTTAACTTTACAGCAGATAGCATTCAAGGTGCTGATATAATGCTAATATAATGCTGGTAGCATCTGAAATGCAGATCAAGGAATAATTTTTCCTAATGCTTATTGGTTACCTGGGTGGCTCATTGGCGCTCTTCACAGCCTCGATACTGCCGAACGAATATAGCTACTCTACTACTACTAACATGTGTTGTTTTTATCTCTCTTGTTTTATTTTTACATTTTGATTTAACAGCCAGAATAGTTATACATAGTCATTACTTATTTATAGTTTCAATTCTTGTTCCCAAGTAACATTTCCAAAACCATCCAGCTTTATTGAGTTTTATTAAAGTTTTATGAACGCCACTGGAAATCAATTTGATTTTATTATGGTGCCAAGAGGTGCCAATTGGTTTTATATTTTAGTCAGGGTTATGAGAACCTTCACAGCTTTTCTACAACAATCTTTAAATTCTGTCTTCTAAAATTCCTTTTACTCCTATCAAAGGTTTTATTTTGACTTTATGATTTCGTGAAATGCTGTTATGAAGTGCTGTTTTAGGACTTATACATATTGTCTTATTATGGTCAACTATAAAACCATTTTGAAACCATTTTGCCCCAGTAAATGCATTAAACGGCAAATTGGCATTGAGGGAAGTCACCAAATGAACAAATAGTTTTATAGTAGCCGTTGCGGAGATAATTTGGCTCTTTGGTAAAACTGTGATTTCTTTCAATCGCCATGTTGAAGAATAAGAGATTATTAAAATGTGGAAAAATAAATATTCAGCATTCTTTTAAATAGCCAGATTGAATTTCATAAATTTTCAGGAAATTCATAGTGAATTTATCGAATATATTTCTTTCAGTTTTGTTTTTGTTGTGTAAACTCGCATAATTTTCGTGGCGCATTAATTTTTAACTTTTATCGTGCCAATATTCATCATAAAATTAAATGCGCATATGATTTGGAGCATAATACGCTGTGATAAAACTCAATTTGTTTTGGATATTTTGCTATCAAACATAATTTCCCGCAACAGTAGATCTTTTCTCTTAGCCATTATTTACTGTTGAAGAAATCAGAAGAGCAGAGAATTGAACAAAGCAGAACAACAAAAACCAACCACGATATCACCGTGAAGATTGACAACTGTGGCTGTTTGACCCTATACTGGTTTTGATAGCAGCCAACAGGTTTTATAAAGGTTCTTATGTGGTCATAATATCTTTCACTAGAACATTTTCAAAATCTTTATGGTCTTATAAAGGTTTTATTTATTTGTATTCACAACCGTCTATAGAGTGGGCCACTTTATACACATTTTGGCTTTAAAGATGCATATAGGTGGTGTTGGTGGACAAAACAGCATTGAATGTACTTTCTTCAACAAAGCAGAGAGGAGAGCTATACGGCTGGAATAAAACTAAAATTGTTAATTGGTTTTTTTTTTGTGTTGCCCTTTTGGGAGTGTATTTAACTTTAAAATTTGATAATCTACCTAACTACAATAACTTAAGCCTAGTTAGTCATCTGAAGGATTTTATTCGGAACTACCTGCAGGTTCTGATGGTGGAAATCGGTGCAACTCTCCAACATTGGCAAACCGTACTCGACCAAGGGGATAATGATCTGTTTATGAACTGCCAATTTGTTGTGGGTCGATAGAGTGAACTTTCTGTTGATCAGTCGTTACAGAGATCTTAACAAACTAGTACATTTATTTCGATGTTACAGAGGTAGACATCAACACCTCCTGACGGAATGAGCCGAGGTGATCTGGAGTGTAGAAACAGAATCGTCTGGGTTTTAGCTACATTGATTCAGTTCTTCCAGCTATTGAAATATTCGGTCAGAATATCGAGGCCATGCTGAAGTTTTCCAATCCAGGGGAGGATCATTCGAAGTGAAGATGTTGAATATGATAGGGCCTAAGCTATCATGGGGAACATCAGCTTCAACGTAAAACGTATCCGTATGGGTATTGTTCAGGAAGACCTGAAATGATCTTTATAACATATGGTTTCTAATGATCTTAACAAGATAGATCGGGAAGTTGTACCGATGCAGCTTGAACACCAGACCATCGTGCCAGACATTGTCAAACGCCTTTTCAACTAACAATGCCATGGCAGATGTCTTTTCAACAGGCCTGTTCCGTTTGAGGATGTTAGTTATTCGCGCAAGTTGGTGAATGGTATAACCCAAATTGTCCCTGAAGGAAGATGTTGTTCTGGTTAGCGAACTCCAGTAAACGGCTGAGAATTAGTTTTGCAAACAGTTTCGAGATGAATGACAAAAGGTTAATGCGGCGATAGCTTTTAGCGCTGGTAGCATCTTTGCCAGGTTTGCGAATAAGAATTACTTTGGCTATTTTCCAGCTAGATAAAAAATAGTCAAGTTTTCAACATGTGTTAAAAACTACCGCAAGGTATCAGAAGAAATCAACGCTCAAGTTTTTCAACTCGAGGTTGACGACTCCGTCAACACCAGTGGCTTTAATGTTCGTGGTTTGCTTGATGGCAGCTATCACCTCATGAGCCGATATACTTCTATCATCAGGGACAACTATGGGTGTTTTGGCGACTTTAGACATAGCCTTCGTAACAGTAGGCTCACATGGGCCCACAACAGATTGGCCAAGATTGTGTGAGTTCACAAAATGTTGACCTAGTGCACTGGCCTTTTCCACAGGGATGAAAAGTAGAGATGGAACCTGGTCAAGAGGACTAAGCGGCGGAATTGATCTTGGCCTATTTTTCAGGATTTTGGCCAACTTCCAAGAGGGTTTTGCACAATCTGGGAGAGATTCGGACAATGTACTTGGACGGATTCCGGTAATGTACTTGGTAGTCCTGTGAAGGTTCAGATAATCACTCAACAGGTTTACTGAAGGAATGTGCTGCTCTCGGGCCCGACAGATTGCTTCGTCTATGGTACACAGTTGTCGGTCGATGTCTTCGGGCGTTTCTGGGAGTACATCGTAATCGATAGAGTCGTTGACACATCGCTGAAACAGTTCCCAGTTGACTTGGTTATAGTTGCGCCTGACTTCGGCCGCCACCGGATAGTGATCCGAGCAGAGCTCCTGGTATACTACCAGCTGAGCGATGTTGTTAGCCATATTGGTGAGGAAAATGTCGAGGGTTGAGTGACTTAACCGGGTTGGAGAATCCGGACTCAGTATCGTGTAGTGACCTCCGGGTCCTCCGGGTCATTTTGGATGATGGATCCGTTGATGTTTTGACGAGTGTTCCCCCAGCCTTCGTGTTTTGCGTTGATGGTGATTGAATCGCCTCCGCCACCGAGTTAGCTTGACGATGTCTTGCCGTAGGACCGTAGCCACTCGGTTGGGGCAGTAGGCCGCGATGATGACGATTGGTCCGACGGAGGTGTCTACCTCCACATCGATGGCTTCGATTGCTTTGAGTTGGAAACTCGGAAGCAGGTGGCAGTCGATGTTGTATCGCAAAGCAATCGCAACACCTCCTCCACTTGAATTGGTCCGATCAAGTCTGATGAGCCAAAAGTCAATAATATAAACATTAACTTATGCGTTTCGATGGTAATGGCGATGTTAATTTACTTCTTGTTGAGAAGATCGGTTGGCTCCATGTTCTAGTTCCAAATGGAACAAGCATTCCAGTTATAAATCTAGATGGTGTTGAACTGTGTCGGTTGGCGGTTTCGCTGTCAATTGTTTACGCCGAGAGGCGGTAAATAAGGTACGTTGTACCGGAGCTGCGGAAAGTGTTCCGCTGTCAACGGTGAAGGCGGTCGTCGTTAGAATTAGTTCATCGTTTTGGTTGTTGATTGCTTCCGGATTTCAACGTATTCCAATCGCTTCGGGCACGATCGGTTGTTTCCCTCGTGCTTGGCATCACAGTTGACGCGCTTCGGTTCAACAACTTCGTCCATTTGGCTGCACTCTGCGCTCGCATGCAAGCTCACATGCGCTTCAGTACATTTGACACAACGCAATTTCATGTGGCAGTTTCTGGTACCCTGCCCCAAGGATAGGCAGTTTCCACACTGCGTGACGTTGCTCTTGAGCGGATGGTAACGCTCACATTGCACAAGGATGTTGAAAAAAGCCTTGATTTTCTGGAGATCGTCCAGACGGATAGAGTCCTTCTCCAGATGGATCAAGTATAACTTGTCCCGTTAGTTTTAGGATCCCTTGCGCCCGAGGGGAAATACTTTGATCGGCTTCAATTTAATCGATTTTAGCTCGGAAATAATTTCTTTCGGGTCGTAATCCGGCAGAGCACGATATTATAAAACATCATCATTTATTTGCGTTGTTTTCAATAGTAAACAATTGTAGAAGAATATAAGCAGAAATATTAGCACTTTCCATATAATTTCAACTATCTTTATTGCTTATCTTGACAGATACGCGTATTTCGAATACAATGTGCAGACTTCTTCAGTGTCGTGAACTATTACTCGACTAGTCGAGTATTTGATTTGAGAGTTCATTTTCGAAAGTGATCATGTTGTGCTTGCGGTATGTTTAAGATGATGGTTTCTAATTTTATAATGAAGTCTAGAAGTTTAGTGGAATCAACAGATTGAACATGTAGACGGGACGCCACTAGTAGATAGTCTGGCAACCCGGAGCCGTTGATTCAGTGGACTGAAAACACACACAGAGATCTTTCGAATCGGACATGAACTTTAATCGGATCTTTCTCTACACTACTATTTAATTTACTTATCTGATCTCGAAGAACTAATTAAAATATTTCAATCTGAACAATGCAAGTCCTAAGAGATTTTGGTTTTGATCCATAGGATCTTCAATTACACCTTGTATTACCGTACTGTGTGTTTAAAATACCTGAACAAGTTTTCACATAGCCGTAGGAAAGCAAATAGAGAGTCGACAAAGAGCGAGTCTCTCAATGTCAATTAGGACCTGCTAGTATATTAATAGTTATAAATTTGGATTTTTGGTTTCAGAACAGTGATGCTTTTGAAATCAGGCTATCCGATAAAGATTGTAGGTCATTTATGATGATTTATCAGTATAATTACATAATTCCCATAATTCACTTATTTTCTTCATAACCTATATTATCCCTGGGTATTTACAACTCTCTTTATCATTCATAAATTACTAGCAATACCAACCGGATTGAAGCTAAGTTTATCCTCCAAGGATGGCGCAAAACTTTGCCCGCTATTCCAACGAGCGAACGAAAGTTAAAGAAGTCGAAGTAGATTTAACCTGAACGCAGCGTTCCACCGCAGCGTTGCGTCTTCGTCCCTTAGTTGGTTACTGACTTTCCTGCGATGTTGGAACCGCGAGCTCGAAAGGTCATCGATGGTAAAAAAAGCAGGAGCGAGTTTGTAAAGTTTAATCCACTACTACTAGCTGCCGGCTAGGTTGTGGCTTGTTGTTTGTCGGAGGGAAGGCACAGGTGGTGGCCGTGCCAACGTGACTCAGGTGCAAAAGAGCAACTCGAGCGACAGGAAGCCAATCATTTTGTTGGGAAATTAGTTGCATCGCTGTGGTACAATGGCTTTCATCCGTGGACTTGAAAACTTCGGGAATGTGCGTCGGCATTCGAGTGAAGATGTCGGTGGAGTTTTCCTTTGGGTTATTGCGCTGTTGCCGATCGCAATCACGATATGGATAAACTTCTGAATGCTTCCAATTAATATAAAGTTGTCAAAATCAATTAGGAATACACTCAATAAAAATAGATGTTGATGTGGTTTGATATTTCTGCACGAAGAAACAGGTACTTACAATACGTTTACTAAGACTTTGACTCATTTGTCGCAAACACATTTCAAAAATGGAATTTCAACATACGGCGTATGATTAAATCGTGCTCATATCTTCAAATTTATACTTTTTTGTTTTTTTTTTTTTTGTAATCTTAAATGTATGGCATGAGAATATGAGTTATAGGGAGACTTTTAAATTTTTGTATTACCTCAATAACCAAGTATGCATTGCTGTAGCTATTGTTACGACTATGGTTTAAAAAAATTAACATCACGATCTTAGAATATTAAGATAAGAGTTACCGACAAACGAATCAAACTCATTCTAAATGAGTCATCCCATTCCTGCCCTCGAGACGATAACAAATGCAATAATTTGCTTAAATAAACATCTAGAACAACAATAGTAAAATTTCACGCTCTAAAGAACTATCCGAGCAGTTGTATGAAATTTTCAACGAGCGTAGGTCGTTTAAAAAAATATATATTTGATTTATTTTACTACCGTATATAATGGGATAAAACGTTTTATATTTTAGAAAAACATTATACACTTGATAAATTTATATACCTGTGATCCAAAAATAATCAGGGTTGCCTGTTAACTTGGAAAACACCAATTGAATGAGAGTAGCCAGTTTTACTCGGAAAATGCTGGTTGATTTTTTTGAAAGATTTTTCTGGACATCAACTATGTAAAAAAATGTTGCTCTTGAACGTAGCATCCAAAAATAAACTTTTGAGGATTCTTTTTTTTTAATTTGAAAGCATGTAAACTAAAAATCAATTAAATTGAAATTCTGCAGAAACATAAAAAAAACTGTTTTATTCGTTGTGAAAAAAAGCATTATTTAGAATATCTTCAAGGATTTTGAACGCACATAAGAAATTATTTGAAAATTTCATCAAGATATTGTACCTTTAACCGAATCATTTCTTACCCATAGCTCGTTTTGGTACCTTCTCAAGTAGCACACGAAAGATCTTTGATATATTTCACTTAGCATTCATGTTTCATTTTAGTAATTCTGCAGTAACAAAACGCATTTTTTGTGACAGCCGAGTTCATTTCACGTTTACGAGATACTAGATATTTCATTGATGTTACTCAACTGGTTTGCTAAGGCCATTCAAAACAAACATTGGAGTAAGTTGAGTCCTGTTTGTCTTTGTAAACTTGCATCTAATAATATTCAATCAACACGTTGCATACTTAATATTTTCCTGTGAATGTGATTTTTTTTTTATTGAATTATAGACTCTATAAAATGTTATTCGAGTCTTATGTGATGTTTATTATGAAGTAATTTTAACCTCCAGTGCAACATAACACATAAGGTACACAGCTCTTGTTCCAATGATGTGTTCTGATACTTCAGGGTTCCAAAATGCTGTTTTCGAGCATCATTTGCAGCGTAATGAGAACACAACATAAACTCAATAAATAATGTTACGTTCTTACAACGTTCAATTGCACATTATCGCAACAGTGATGATGATTGAAATATATCCAAATGGAATGTATGCTACCGACTACATGTGTTTTCGGCTATCCTTAATAATTAATATAAATGAAATAGCTACCTTCGTAAAGCTGAAATAAACTATCTTCCTTAAAAAATAAACAGTTCAGAGATTACTAGTTGTGCTTAATGAACATAAGCTGTTATGTTTTTGAATTAATTCTGTTCACTGTTTACAAAGACACATAATTAATGATTTCACAAGAAACTTATCGATCCAATTATAAGGACATAATTTTTGCTATGTTCTCAACAATAACCTTATGTATTCATCACATAGATTTTTTTTTTACATTGGTAAAACTTTCAATGTATCAGTATTTGATTGTATATTTTTCAAATGGCTTATTTAAATCAAAACCCAAGCAACAATATCGGAATCCTAATGTTTTGATTATGGATTACTCGATTGATCATATGCGCAAATAATCAGTTGCAGCAGCTTCAAAACTGTAAATTTATGAAATTGAAGTTACATTCGTGTGAAAAAAAGGAGATCAGATGTTCTTACTAATACGGTGTTCCGACAACTTGTTCACCACAACTAAGAATCACCACTTATTTTAAGATGGTACTTTATCTAAAGTGTATATAATATAAAATACCGCATTTCTGTGTGATACAATTGAAAGTGTTATAAATTGTATAGTTACCCTCACTACCAATTCGGAAAATTTGAGGTTATTGAAAGTTACTAACTAGAAATAGGAAAATGCATTTCTTTACCTTTTTTTACTCTTTCTACTCTACAATCTATCTCTCGATAGTTCCACTACTTCACTATTTTGTATCCTTATTGTCGTACTTTTTAATTTCACTCACGTAATTTCACTCACGTAATCTTTTATCTTCTTCTTTTTCTTCTTTTTTACATTAAATCTATCGTTGACACATGCCATCTGTCATTAGTTCATTAGTCAGCTGACCATCTCCACACACCGTTGTGTCCAAGAAGTGTGGCAACAAATATGTTACATGATATTTTGTGTTGAGTTAAGCGAATATAGATTTAAATGCTTAAGCAACATGAAAAACATTAACAAATCTGACACAAATGCACACGAATGTGTAAAGTGTCATAAATAAAAAAACAAACAAACAAAGAAAACTTTATCAAAATTTATTGAAATTGGATTTTGTAACCAACTAAAATGATGAGACGAAGTTTACGTTTTTTAAAAGTAAGTTATTTAACTTTTCGTGGTTCAGAAAAGGAAATGACTTATGATTCTACATTAAGCAATCATACGATTGATTTTTTTGTAGCTTCTGAATTATTCTATTTCTTTGTTCAAAAGGATTGAAAACTTCTGTTGAAGACATATGGCACATTGTTATTTTACTTGTAGTGCCAGTCAAGCATCCTATTTTCAGGGCGTTATGTATATTTCTTGTGCAAATAATCAGCTGTTAGATTAATTTAATATTAAATTTAATTATAAATAATTATGTGGAATTAAGTAGTTTAAAATTTTAAGTAAATCAGGCAAACGTAAACAAAGAAACCCCATTTTCAAACTTCTTCTGTTGCTATTGTCCAGATATCTATAATTTAAAGATGTTTGCATAGATAAAACTCATAGAAGCACTTCACGTGTTAAGAATGGATTCATAATTATTTAAGTTGGTAGTGTATTTGGTTTGTCTGTGGATATCTTAGTCTTAGTTTGAGCCAAACATGAACCTGTAACGATTTACCATTCTTAAAATGAATCAAATATCTAATTTTTCCAAATGTAAACATAATTTTACACAAAATAAAATAAATTCTTTGCTCAAGCTTTGACACAATTCTATTGTCGAGGATTTATTGAAGGGCGTTTCTATTTTACGCCGTAGAACAGAATAATGATCCATAAATCTGAGAGCGTTTTAAAAATAAACTAGTTACTGCTCGATTTTCAGATCATTTTATTTTTCTAAATTTTGATCACTTATATTTGGTTGATAACGATATCCATTAAAAAAAAGTTATCTTCACAGTCTTTAAACACCGGTATAATTTCATTTTGTTGCAACGCAATTAACAATAAAGGGTGTCCACGATGAAATTGCCACACTATGAAATTGCTCTAACTTTTTAACCGTTGGGTAGAATTTAATGAAAATTTATGATTAGTTCATAGTGCATTATTTACATCCTGCAAGTTTTAAAGTCCTGTGATCAAAACTCGCGGAAATGGAGTCGAAAGAACAGCTCGTGCGTGATAAAATCTTGCGCATTCATCACGAGAACAAGGATCTCTCGCATCGTTCCATCGCTAAAACGTTGGGAATCGCGAATTCCACGGTGTCGCGAGTGATTAAGCGGTTCGAGGAACGGTTGACCACCGATCGGAAGCCCAGAAGTGAAGGAAAAAGTATTCCGTACAACACCAAAAATCACAACCGCGTAGTTGGGGCCTTCAACCGAAATCCGAACGCCTCCGTTCGGGATGTGGCTAAGAAGCTGCACCTAAGCCGAAGTTTTGTCCAGAAGGCCAAAACTAAGGCTGGGCTTCGAACGTTCAAGGTACAAAAGGCCCCTAATCGCGACGAGAAGCAGAACAAGTCCGCCAAAACCCGTGCCGGAAGTTGTACCTCAACATGCTGACGAAAGTTGAATGCTGCATCATGGACGACGAAACATATGTGAAGGCCGACTTCAAACAGATCCCCGGCAACCTGTTTTTCACGGCCAAGGATAAGTTCAGCGTTCCGGAGCATGTCCGCACTCAGAAGATGTCCAAATTTGCGAAGAAATTCCTGGTTTGGCAAGCCATCTGCACGTGCGGGAAGCGGAGTGCACCTTTCGTTACCCAGGACACGATGAACGGACAGGTGTACATAAAAGAGTGCCTCCAGAAGCGGCTGCTTCCTCTCCTGAAGACCCACAACGTCCCAACAATCTTCTGGCCGGATTTGGCCTCATGCCACTACTCCTTGTAGGAACGTTGTAGGACGTGCTGAAGTGGTATGCGGACAATAAGGTCAATTTCGTGCCGAAAATGTTCAACCCTCCCAACACTCCGGAGCTCCGCCCCATCGAGAAGTACTGGGCGATTATGAAGCAGCACCTTCTTAAACGACCTAAGGTAGTGAAGACAGTCGAGGAACTGAAGAAAGCATGGGTTTACATGCAAAAAACGATTGATTCACAGGTTGTGCAGAATCTTATGGCCGGGGTTAAGGCCAAGGTGTGGGCATTTGCGTATGGACTGTAAATAAAATACGAATAAAATGGTAAAATGAAGTTTAATAGTTATTTCTCAATCCCTGAAAATTTGATGGCAATCGGATGAAAACTCGAATTTTGCGAATCAATTTTGTGTGTGGCAATTTCATCGTGGACACCCTTTATCCCAAAATAGCAAAGCACGTGTGATTTACATGCTTTTGCTTTCACTTAGCAGCTATTAATTTTATACGAAATTTTATTCATAATTGTTTAAAATCGGAGAACGAAAGCAAAGATTTCGTGTATAAATATGTATCTCGTCTCTTCTCTTGTTTCCTTCAGCTTATTCTGATGATCAACACTATGCTTTCATGGGCAAAACAAAAATTTACATGACATTGTGGAAGTGTTTACCTCATGCTCTTTTGTAACACCTACGAAAAAATTACCAACATTTGTTTAGTTTTTCAACAAATCCAACCTCACATCAAATAAGATCTGCAGAATCTTCGGTTGGCCAATCGTGTTTAAATTACTACGTCAGTTCAGCTCATTTCACGCCTATTTAATCCGTCCCCGACAATTCATGCCTGCTTTCAACTAAATTTTCTTCCATCTCTTCTCAGCTGGCTGCGTTTTGAAAGGGCCTCCAACGATGCTGTATTTGCTAATATGAGTGAAACAGAAATTTTCCCACGGCACTTTCGTCGATATAAGCGTGTTATATATTTTAACATTCCTATCAATTGCTCTACCTACCCTCGATCAAGAATCGAATCTCTGAAATTGACACCAGCGTGGCGATGATGATTGCGAGTAGTGGGGTGACCTTCCTCGAATTTTCCCCCCGGCTTCGCTGCCTCTTCCAGATCAAAACATTTTTTTTTTATTAATTTGCACCAAGTGTGTAGGGTTGAGACCTATTTTCCGTCATAGGAAGCACCTTTTCTACACTTATTTCGACTGGTAATGGAATGTTAAAAATAAATAAATGCCCATCTTTCCTCAGGGAAATTACTCGATGCCTAACGTGAGTGGGTTCGATTCCCGGTGTGGTCCAGGATTTTTTCGTAAATGAAAATTTCTTGACACGCAAAGGTTATGATTGTACTTGTCACAGTAGAGAGCAAGCAAAGAGGTTATTGTAAAGCTTAAAATGCTAAGAGTGTCACGTTTCGTTGGAGTTGAAAGATAAGCGGAAACTCAATTCTGGTATATTTTTTTCAAATTTGACACGACACATTGAAACGCAAGTGAAGTTACTTCAGTAGTCAGAGTGTTTGTTTTGTTTTCGAGAAAACAGGGATTAAACTTTTATGTAATGCCTTCATATAGACATTGTTTGTAGCTATTGAGCTGAATTAATGTCCCAAATATTTGCTTTCATACTTATTATCGAAATAATTGATATATTTGATGATTCCTTTCGATGTGCTGGCAATCGGCGCTAAGCCTGAATTAGTACTCTACCCTATATGCTAATTCTGCTCTGAAGTGACAGGCGCGTCTGTGTGTGACGGGGAAAACTTGAAAATGTTTCATTTCGATCTGGATGATTTTTATTTCCTCAGTCGGCAGATTCGTAGCCAGAGTAGAGCCGAATGTCGTCAATCGAGGAGCAAAGAAGGCACCAGCAGACTCGACGACAGGAAATACGAGTGACAAATGCGAATAGCAATACGTAAATGTATCAATGTTCTTTAGGTTTTTTTCGTAGACGGGACCGAGGGCAAGTCAGGGCAGCAATAGCAGCAGATTTCCGTGTGAGAAATTACTTTTGGGATTAGGGTGGATTTGTCCCCATTTACCTCTGATATTTAAATCGTGAAACTGCTGACGTTCTCGAAGCTGGCATAACATCGAATGTATCTTTTTCTTTTGAAAAAGAAGCCAGCCGAATTAAAGACCAATTTTCTCCTGCTGAATCAAATCAATCATCAGTCTTGGTGTAGGGAGAAAATAAAACTATTCTTTTTTTAATGAAAACTACTTCCAGCTGCAAAGATTCCCTGTTATCTGGAACACTTTTTCTCATAGAAGAAATGGTAACGTAACGTGCCAGATAGTTTTTCAAAATGTCCGAATTTGTCTGAAGGGTGGATTTGACAAAAAATTGTGTTAAGAATATGTTTGAGGGTGTATGTTATTTGAGACCGATGTTTTTTTTTTCCAAAAATAAGGTGACCTCATGTTCTATAATACATTGGCATCTAGAGGCTAATTTGTTTGCTTTATCTGTTTTACAACTGCCATACATTTTTTGAAGAATCTATTGTTTTTTAAAGAGTCTGAACTTCAAATTTTCACGTATTTTTGAGGTCCTTCTTATTTTGTAGCAGTGAACGTATGCATTAAACAATGAACTTTTTTTGCGATTCTGAATGCGAGCATTCTGCCACAAGGTGTTGTATCCATCTGTGTATCGTCAACCGTAGCAACTCTGTTGTGAATAGATAAAAAATTACCGCGTTATCAATTTACCAAATGGAGCGACTGAAGGTGCTGGTGTTTATGATGGATGACGAGACCTTCTTCACGACGGATGACAAGGAATAGAATGGTCCGCCTACTTTACGCCTCCCTTCAAGGAGGTAAGCGTTGACGTCAAATATATCTCC
Organism: Aedes japonicus; assembly: GCA_034211315.2. NCBI lineage: Eukaryota > Metazoa > Arthropoda > Insecta > Diptera > Culicidae > Aedes > Aedes japonicus. The sequence continues at coordinate 10,184 of JASCZW010007057.1, read as the reverse complement.
ACACCAAAATCCCGAAAAAGGACCTTCTATGGCGGACGATCAGCGAAAAGGAATGTCAAAGTGACTGATCTTTCCTTGGGAGTTTGCTGTGGACAGGAGAATATACAGTACAGAGTTCCTTGAGGAAACCTGACCATTCACGAAAGAGAATGTGGTATTTTCGGCAGACCTGCCCGTGGCTCATTATGCTAAGAGATCATTAGAAGAGATATACCAGCTAAAGATAAACGTTGTTTTGAAGACTGCCAACCAATTTCATCGTCCCTTAGCTAAAACCTCAAATGAAAGATCTACTCAAATAATTAGGTGACTAAAGCGAAGAAGCCAAGACCAAGAAAGCGCTGCGGAAGTTCTTCTTTCTATCGGTCTTGGATATGATTTGAGTCCATTTCTGGAGGATTTAAGGAAACCAATTAAATTATCTTTTATAGTTTTTTGCACTTCCATTCGAGTCCAAGTCCATTATTTTAATGCAAACGTTTTCTTAAATTTCAAAAGTACTGGAGTTCATTAAAATAATTTAATATAATTAAGTTTTGAAAAGCTTTTTTGTTTCAATTCTCAGATCATTCGATGCTTTACTTCAGCTATTAACAAAACCTTCCGTAACTATGATTCATATTCAAGTTATCCTCTGAAAACTTACATTATTATCAAAAGTTTATATTTTATTTATTTAAAGTTCTTTGCGCATTGCTGTGCTTTTATATAGTAGTTTTAGCAAGGGATATATTGAAGAATTTTGTTTAGGTATTTACTTCTAGAATTTATAAATTCCTAAACTTCAGGGCAAACTTACTTCCATCAAAAATCCTGAAGCACCAGAAAAAAGTCTTTTAATATCAACAGAGATCACTTCAAGAAAAATTTCTTTCATGCTTTTAAAAATTCCACTTGGTTTTATATTTAAATCTGTTTTATTTTTTTAATATTATTGCACTTCTGATTATTCAAACAACATTTAGACTTCCCGATTATCTGATGAGTTTTTTAATGCCTATGGGATTTTCCAGTAGGATAAATATATTTAAAGTTTTTTTTTTGTGTTTCACAAACTTGCTTAGAAGTTTTCTCATCTTCTTCGTTTTAAAAAAGTGTTGTAAAATTATTGATAGTTCTTTTTTTCTTTGTACAGGGTGCGGCAGAAAATAATGCGAAAATGTTCAAATTTGAGTATTGGGTTAATTCGTGTAGCTAGTGACTAATTTCTATCGAAAGTGTATTTTTTTATGTTTACTTTCAAGTGCTGCATCCAAACATTCTATTTGTTTGATTGCAAATTCGTCCAAATGTTCGCGAAAGAAGTGATCACCACTGATCACTGCTCGCCTAGAAGAAGCTGAAAAAGTTTGCCGCAATCCGGTGCGTTCCATAAGAAAACTTGCAAAGGAAGCCAATATTTCGGAGAAATCTATTTGGAGAATCATCAAAGAAGACCTGCATGCATCTTCCAGAGCCAGAGTAAAACGTCACTTGATTACGGACCGGGTCAAGGAACTACGATTGACTCGTTCCAAGAGATTGCTTTCCTTGTTGAAGAAGGAAAGAAATGATAATCCTGTTCTCCGACGAAAAGCTTTTCAGCATCGATGATGTGGCCAACAGCCGCATAGACCGGTTTATTTCACCGCAGAAAATAGAGAACGTTCCCGAAAAAGTAAAATTCAAATTTCTAACCAAACATCCGGCTGGTGTCATGATGTTTGGCTTGATGGCGTCCAACGGTTTGAAAAATGCCGCCTGTTTTCATTGATGCTGGAGTTAAAATCAATACCGAAGTGTATATCGGTATTTTAAAGGACCAAGTGCTTCCCTGGGTGAAGGCCAACTTCTCCGAGGACCAAAACGGTGTCCTACAGCAGGATGGAGTGCCGTGTCAGACGTCCAATTAAACCCAAAAATGGTTGAACGATAACATGAAGTTTTGGCCGAAAAATGTGTGCCCCCCTAGCAGTCCAGATCTTAATCCGTTGGATTATTCGATTTGGGCATATGTTGAAGCACGAGCCTGCAAAACATCACACCCTAGTGTGAAAATCCGGAAGTCAACCATAACACGCACATGGCAGTCAATGTCGGAGGACTACGTCCGAAAGGCATGCTCTGGCTTCCGGCGTCGGCTCGAGGATGTTATAAATAAAAATGGAGGACACATTGAATAAATTTGTTTAAACGGACTCTATAAAGATAACTGCACTTTATAATATTGCTTGAATTAGTTGAAAATGGGATTTGAAAGAAATAGAACAAATTTTCGCATTATTTTCTGCCGCACCCTGTATAATACAATGCTATCATTGCACCTATTTTGTACTATGCACAAAATGAATTTCGTGAAGATCAGCAAATCGCTGCTTATCTTCGCTTGTAGTCATTTTTGTTGGTGTTCCTGCTGGGATGGTGGGAATCAATATTTTATCCCAAAATAGAAATGAAAGCGCTATTTGGAGTTAGAACCTCATGCACAATAATCAGGTTGTTTCTCCCGAGTCAACATGGTTAGTGAGCTCAACAACGTTCTTATTAACAGCTCTCCTAAAAATATACGATCGAACCCCATATCAGAAACATTAAAAATAAAACGTTGAACAACCCCCTCGTGGATGCGCTTTTTTCAATTATATATTGGGCCGATAAAGAAGATCTGTCAGTCGATCGTGCAGCTGCCAAAGAAACGTTTCTTCTTTCTTGGTTACAAATTACTCGTAGCTCTTTGTATTGTTTTCGTAGAATGAACGGATGTTCTTTTTGAGTCAACAAATGCTTAGTGCTTTTGACAGCTGCGCGTGTGGCATTAAATACGAAAGAAGCTTATTAGAAAGCACAAATCAGTTTTGCCGCAGAAAACAACGATTAGATTTGTAAGTTCTTCCTTTGATTTCGTAATATAAACAAAAATTAATTTTCGGTGTAACGTTCAGCGAAAAGGGAATGTTCAAGCCGCTGTTCTTTCTTAGGGGCTTGCTGTGAACGTGAAAATCTACAGTAAGAAATGCCTGCCGAAAGTTGCCTCTTTCATCAAGGAGACCAGACCATTCACGAAAGAGAATATGGCCTTTTGGGTGGACCTGGTCTCGACCCTTTATGCTAAGAGATCACTGGAGGAGATAGACCGGCTGAAGATAAGCGTTGTATTGAAGACTTCAACACTCCAACACGTCCCTTAGCTACAACCTCAAATGAAAGATCTACTCAAATAATTGGGTGGCCAAAACAGAAGAAGCCAAGACCAACAAAGAGCTGCGGAAATCCATGTTTTTGTCTGTCTTGAATAAGATTTGAGTCCACTGCTGTATGGCCGCTCTGGAAAGCGACAAGCATTTTCAAAGAAAGCTCAATAAACGGAGGATTTTGAGAAACTATTAATTATCATTTGTAGTTGTAGTTGTAGAGGGGACTGCGCAGCTATTGGACACTGTTGAGTTTCTTTCAAAAACCCACAAGTATCCGAAAGGCAACCTTGTCAATGCGAGTCACTCCAAAAAAGTAAAAGTCAAGGTTTCACCAACCTGAGCGCCTGTCTACCACGGAGGTGCGGCTCAAACAGCGTTTGTCTGGCATCCAGCGGCTGAATAAGGAATGCTGTTCCCCGCAACCTACAACCAAGATGGCAGCTCCATCATGGAAATAGGAACCTTAGGCCAACCACCTAATGTCTCCGAAGTTCAATTGTTACAGAAGCCAATAATGAAAGACTATGGACTGTTTTTACGGCATGAAACAAAAGACACGAATTGGAACATGGAATGTTTTAACGTTAGCTCAGCAAGGAAAGCTGGCACTACTCACCATCAAGGCACGACGCATGCAGCTTGAACTCCTAAGTCTTAGTGAAGTCCGTTGGCCAAACTATGGTGAATACAAACTACCGTCGGGACAGGTATTATTATGTTCCGGTATTTGAGGTGATAACGTTCCCCGACACAGTGGAGTTGTTTTTCTGCTGAGCGCACAGGCCCAGGCTGCGCTCATCAAGTGGGAAGCACTGGAAATGGAGCCTTCTTAATGTCCGAAATGAACGCAGTGCTGATACCGCATCTGACCATCAACTTCTAATCGTCGAGATCCACCTGCGCATTGCACGGATCCAGCGACGGGAGTAGAGGCTCGGACGGCGATTCAACACACGCCAACTAGAAAATCCAGCTGTGAAAAGTCCGTTGAAGAAATTCAGACTCGAGCAGCAGATGTTGCGGAAGGTGGCAACTTGGAAGAACCATAGATGGTCATCAAGAATGTATTTATCGAGTAAGTAAACTGGGTGAGCTGCGCACACAGCGAAAAGAGTGGATCACCGATGCCACCTGGACGAAGATTGAGGAGCGTAAATTTCTGTAAGTATGCGACTGGGCTTACCAGTTGCTGGGTTACTTACTGACCACACTAACTACACCCAAAAGTTGAAATTGTAGCAAAAACGTAATTGCAGTTTTTGCAATCATATCTTGAGAAATCCGCATGATTATGAAAAGGCAATTTTGCCCATCATGATCCACAAAGCTTTTTATGGTATAAACAAAGCCATGCGAGTGTGTGCAAGCGATTATCGCTGTGTGCCTAGTGCCTCGACAGTCGCAGCAACCGTTGGGTTTTTGTTCAACCGTCAACAACTTCTCAATATGGGTGAGACAATGGCACAGAACACCACTACGCCATTTGCCATTGTTGCTATTCCGCTTTCAAGTGTTCTATTTTTATTTGCACTCGTCATCACCCTCCTATTGCCCTCTCAACAAGTCACCATGCGTTTTATGAAATAAACAAAGCCATGTAAGTGTGTGCGACCAACATTTGCTTCATTGTTGTAACGTCGAGTGCCTCGACCACCGAAGCAACTGTAGGACTTTTATTCCGTTCACCTCAATTTGTTGTGGTTACAATGAAGAGCCGTCATGCTGACGATCGCGGTTCGGCTTTCAGTAGCGGATCATAATCTTTTTTGTGAGCCATTGAATTAACTACTACAAGTCAACTGCACAACCTCACGCACACATTGAATTTTTCTAATCGAATTGATGTGTTGCTTTTTTGCCCACGACCAATTATGTATTTTTTCTTCAAGTTGCGAGTTGGTACACTGAAAGTTAAGTGTAGTTTATATTACAAAATCGAAGGTGATACTCACTAATCCATTCGTTGTTTTCTGCAACGAAACTGATTTGTTCTTTTTATGAAGATATATTCGTAATTAATGGCACATGTGAAACTGTCAAAAGCACGAAGCTCTTGTTGACACAGAAAGAACATTCGTACATTGTACGAGAACAATACAAAGAGCTACGAATATTTGGTCACAAATTAAAAAGAAACGTCTCTCTGGTGGTGGCATGAAGGACTGACAGATCTACTTTATCGACTCAAAATGCTATTGACAAAAAAAGCGGAACCACGTGGAGTTGTCCAGCGTTTTTTTTTTAATGTTTCCGACATGGGGTTCGAACCTGAATATTTGAAAAGTGCTGAATCTGAATCCATGGTTGATCTCACCAGGCCACGCTGGCTCGTGAGAACATGTTTGATTAATGAGCATGAAGTTATAGTCTCCGTCAGCGCTTTAATGTTTGTTTTGGGTTAGATAAATTATTCCCGCTCATACCAGCAGAAACACCATCATGCATGAGTACGGTATAAAATAGAAACAGCGATTGAATGGGCATCACGAAGTTCATTTCGTGCATTTTACAAAAAGGTGTAATGATAGCATTTCACCAGATAACAAGCATTATGAATGTTTCATACAATATACGAGACATTTGTTCTATGTACAAAATCCATGTTTACGAAACGCGTGAAAGCTACTTTACGAAAATAAATTTTCAGTGTATGAGCACTTCGAACAACTGCTGCAATTTACGACATGGAAACCTTCTCCGACCCCATACGGGTAGTCGTCGATGTGAGACAAGGCTGTATATTATCACCGCTACTGTTCCTCACCGTAATCAATGAGATCATGAGAGATGCTAGTGACTGTGTACCGAACCGTGGAGCACCTCAACGATTTGGCTGATGACGTTGCTTTGTCCGCGCATCGGCGCTCTGATATGCAGAGCAAGCTCAACGACCTTGCCAAAAGCTCTTCTGCGGTGGGAGTCACCATCAACGTCAACAAGACTAAATGGTTGGATGTCAACACGGATGATCCTTCCAATTTTACGGTAGCGAGCCAAGCAGTGGAGGAAATCGATAGCAACCAATATCTTGGCAGCCAGATAGCGTCAGACGGCGGAACCAAGACCGAAATAGGTTCACGAATCTAGAAGACTGAGGCTACTTTAACGAGTTTAAGAAATATATGTAGATCAAACCAGGTATGCAACGCACCAAAATCCGAAAAACTCAAACTTGAAATCTGTGCTGTTAGACGAGAGATTCTAACTCGTGACTTTGGCGTGAGATGTATGGATGTTAACCACTATGCCGGGGTCTTCCCTGTTTGGATATTACATGAGCTTCAAAACAAGAACCTGACACATTTGAGAAGTTAAACAGTTTTCTGAGAAACTTTTTATTGCTATTGAACGCTCAAGATCAACAGACAAAACATGTTAACTTTATATGAAAAATCGTTTCAAAATCATTTTCATCTTCTTGAATCTGCAAAAATCTTTAACATTATCGCAACATCTGTATAATGTCTGTACTTTGTATGAAGTCTGTATAAAAACAGACATGTTTGTATATCTGGAATCCCTGGTTGTGGTTCTCTTAAGGAATTTTCAACCCCGGTTATTCTGGCAGTAAAAGGAAGTGAAAATCCGACAAAACCGTTGCCTTCTACATGAACAATAGAATCATAACTGGCTGGTAGGAATCTCAAATAATACTTTTCTTAACCCTCGTCGGCTACCCTTAGCCGCTTGGCATATGCCTTGTTTGAAGGAACTTCCCAATTATCTCGCTCCGGTGCTGTCAATAATGGAAAATAAATGCTTTCCCAGATCGAAAATCTGTGCAATCTTTTCTGCTACGAGCAAGTGTAGCAAATCGAAGAAAGATCTATAGTGATTTGAAGAACATAAGAATACTTGTTTGTGCGAAATTGAAAGTAACGAAGGTGGTTGATTTAAAACTGAGCAAAGTGGGTCAGGCCCGCCCTTGTGCTGCTGGCATACTGGATATCAATCTTCTTTTTATTGAACATGAACTCATCTTAGTCAACAAGAGCGCAGCTGCTAAGCAACACAATGATGGGGGTGGCTAGGTTCGATTCTCGGTCTGCTCTAAGAATTAATCGTATTGGAAAATTTCTCGACTTACACTGGATAGGGTACAGCTCTACTTGCTTCAAGATCATGCTAATGCAAAAATGGTATCCGACATCAAAAGCCTCTTAACAATTAACAATGGAGGTGCATTAAGAACACTAAGTTGAGAACAAGCATCAAGCTAATTGTGAAAGCGATCAATTCAAGCTAAGATAGAAGAGAAAAAAAAAACTACCCCAACTGGAACATTGCACCTCCAACATCCTTCACATCCATTCTCCTGGGAGAATGGATCCGAAGAACTCCGTAGCGCCATATCGTATCCACTCTGCTTCTTTTTGCTGTTGTTTACCACCAATCGATGCCATAATTCATGGTTTGCCCCGAACAGAAACTTTTTATGCTCTTTTTCCTATTTGGGGCAAAGACAGGGTAGACAGCACAGAAGGAAAAAAAAACCTCCGAAGCCCATGCCGACGGCAACAAGGAAAGTCCTCAATACGGAATATGTATCACTTCCCAAACGGTGCCTATTTTTGAAGCGTGCGTGCGTGTCTGAGTTTTGCACCAAAGCAAGCGTGTTGTCTGTTGAACTGAAAATTGACTCGCTCAAAGATGAAGGGTAGTTTATATTTTTTGTTCATTTGATGCTCCCGTGGATAACAATAGAAACCGCAACTTCCAGTACCAGCAACTTCTAGAGGAAGGAGTTCATTGGTTTAGCTGATTGGGCTTATTAGCAGTACGTTCCTTGGATGTCAGGGCAATTTTCATCGATAAGATCAAATACATAGAGATCATAACTATTTTCAATAATTGGAGTTTGAATTGTCTATATTGTCTTTATTTCATCCGAAGTGAACACACTACTTTCAATCGAATTTCAAGGATTTGCGCAAATTTTAGAGGAATTCAAGATCAACAATTGAAAAGATCATGTGAACAAATCTTTTATAAGTTTTATTCAATAGATCATGAGCATCGTTTGCATCATAGTTAAATTTGAAAATATAGGTACCTAAATCGTTGTTGAAAAAAAGATTTCAAATTACTAAAAGGGCCTATCATAAGCTACATGCATTATTTATTATAAGGGAAGGTCCATTAATTATGTCACGCAGTAAGGGGGAGGGGGTTTGGTAAAACGTGACGATCCATACAAAAAAAAGTAAGGTCCATACAAGAAACGTGACAAGGGGGGGGTAATAAAAAGTCATTTTTTGCGTGACGTAATTAATGGACGTTCCCTATGGCCTTTCATTCACAAGGCCTTATTATTTCCATGAACTTAATGCTTTTTTTCTCGTTTGATGCTCATTTCATTAACAGCAGGTATCGTATTAATCTCGTTCCATCGAGTTTAAATAGAAACATTTTCCGCTCTTCCAGACTTTGATGTGCCAAATCACGATTCTGGTGATGATGAACTTCATCATCGTTCAACGAAACTTCATCAATGTTGGTCGATTGCATCAAAATTTGCTCTTGGTTTCAAACTTTTCACCAAGATTTCTCATCTTTAATTGTGAACGTTTCTGTAGTTGAAAAAAATAACAGAGGCCTAAAAACAAAATGTTTTAACAAGCCTTATCCCAAAGGACTCTTATATTTTCTCAGTTAACAAAGCCTCAGCACGTTGGCGTCATCAAAAAGCTGACAGCTGAGAGGTATAACAAAAAGTGCCCATGATGTTTTCAATCTAGAATTGCTTTTCTTTTCGAGTATTCCGGCATGCAAAGATGTAAATATAATTTATTCTTGTTAAGATTATATGCATTCCATCAAATTTCAAACGTCAACTTGATAAAAGCAAGATGTTCGGAATTCTATTGAAGGCTTGCAACTAGTTTTTTATAGCAGCTTATTAACGCAGCCTAAACTACAAATTTAATTCGGTCAATTTTACTTAATGAATGAATAGATCAATCTACTTAAAATAGATAGTTTTTTCGTCGTCCTACGAGTGATTGATTCTTCCTTTTATTCTATTTCGGTTAACGTTCCAACACTAGTCTGCTTGAATTCGTAATATTAGATCTGCTATTGTTCACAATTTAGATTGAAGCTACTTACGTTTACAAAAATCAGGACTTTTGTCCACCTTTTTACCACTAGTTTACGGAAACTTGTTTCTTAGTTGTATAGTGTTTGCAATCTGGATTAAGTAGGCATTATCGTATATTAAGTATCAAATTAAATTTAAATAGTCCAATAAATCCCTCACCAACAACTTATATATAAATCGTTGGAAGATATTTAATTTAAACTTCCACTTGATTTCACTGTTTGCAACAGAATCATCGCGAAAACGATTATAATTTCTTCTGTTTGTTTTTGCTGACATTCTATCCAATCCCCATTTACCTAAGGTCTGTATCCGCAATAATCCGGATACCTCAAAACATGAATAAAACATAAATTTCCGCATTATATTTCCGTCGTAGCTGTTTATTTCAGATTCATAGGATGTGTTTCTAATCAATTCGTGAAGACAAAACATAGTTATTCGGTGTTTGCATAAAATTATCGAACTTTGCGCTTCTACTCCGTCCCTTAGGGTTTGTACAGACTCTTCAGAAATCGTAGAAGTCGTCCTTTGTCCAAATTTGCTGGAAGTGTTTGATGTCTTTGATTCCTTGCTTTTTTCCAGAAAACTTTCGCTCCATTAAAGCCTAATATTTCTCGATTGGTCGTAGCTCTGGGCAATTTGGCGGGTTTGAGGTTTTTGGTTCACTTGAATTGCTTGGTACCACTCCATCACAGTTTTAGCATAGTGGCACGATGCCAAATCGGACCAGAACAAAGGTTTTTCTTGTGACTTTTGATGAAGAGTAGCTATCGCTTTTGCAGACACTCTTTCTGATAGATTTCCTTGTTGATTATGCTGTCAGTGAGGAAAAATTTACTCTTTTGCCACATGTGCAAATTGCTTTGCCACACAAGGTATTTTTTGGGACATTTGGATGCCTTCTTCGT